>BJBW01020559.1:0-19572 GCA_004320125.1 Scolopax mira
AGGTGCTCCATCCCTCTGATCATCCTTGTGGCCCTCTGCCGGACCCATTCCAACAGGTCCATGTCCTTACTGGATTGAGGATTACAAAGCTGGATGCAGTACTGAAGGTGGGTTCTCTCAAATTCCTCAAGTTTCTTGTTTCTGGAGGATTTTTTGAGGTATAATCTTGATGAGGTATACTTGTCATTGTTCCATAACTTTTTTTTCCTTTTAACAATAAAACAGAAGTAGTCTTAATGAAATAAGTTCAGTTTAAATTTAGTATTTGATAGCAATTCTAGTGGAGAGATGAGGCATTTCAGTCCACTATGAAGAAAAAATAATTTAAAGATACTTTGATAAGTTTAAGATTTCTACACTTCACATGAGCTTTACCTTACAGTTCGTATGGATTTCAGAAAAACTAGTTTTTATCTTAGAAAAATTATGAATGAAAGGAAGATGATATAACAGCAAACATGGAAAACACTAGAAACCAAGGAGCTAGGTACCTAAAAATAATTCAAATTCTTTTTATTTTCAAAAGTTAACAGATGTAGAGAACAAGTGAAGTTATCTTCAGTGCACTAAATCACATCTAAAAATTTAGTATAATTGTTCATGAGGTTTTCTTAGTACTGAGTAGCATTATCTAAGTGCCGGAGCACTTGTCTACTCTCCTACCCATAAAAGAAAATTCACTTTTGCTATTGTCTTGTATTTTCCATTGCATGGGCGAAGAAACACTGATATTCCAACTTTTGTGCTAGGCAGAGCTGATGAAAGTAGCAGCTGTCCAAATATACAGCAGCAGTAATTTCTTGGGATGCAAGAAGTACATACTTTCACTGTGTACTTCTGCTTGATACAAATCATATTTGGGGGAAAAATTAATCACTGTTTATAGGGATGGTATTCATTAAAACATCTAATTTAATATATATATATATATAGAGAGAGAGAGAGAGAGAGAGGTAGGTACATGGGAAACACAACTAAAATCCCATTATACTCAATAGGGATCTACTCCACGTATACACTGCACTCTGAAGACTTATTTAGGAGAAAAAAAATCTGTCAATACAGTGAATTCCCAAGAGGGGCTTCTGTTCATCTGCCCATACAGAAAACCATCTGCAATATGTGACGTAGGGCAATATGGAGACAACGCAGGGTACTCAGGAGCATCAGATGGGCTTCCATGTCTGACTACAAATACATCAGCCTAAGTTTCCCATCCATGTAGTCATTAAAGATAAATGTTGAAGGTAACATGACTGTTCCTTTCACAAAAATGTCTCAGACAGAGATTCCAATTTCCTCTCATTTGTAATCAAAGGAAATTGGTAGAATTGTCTGAATGTTATTCTGCTTTCTTTCCTTGTCACTTTCATGTGCTGCCTTGTTTTACTTAGTTCTTTGTTCCGGTATGGAATTCTAATTTTACTGTCATTGATTCAAGGGAATGAAAGCCTCAAGAAAAATGGACATGGCATAATGCCCAGAGTGTAAATACTCTGTTTCTGGATGGACTTACTAATATCAAGAATGGAGGGGGGGGGGGGGGGGGAAGAAAAACCAGATGTTTATAAATATAATATCTGAATGTTTTTCTTTGGATGTGAGGGGAAATAAATGTTTTATTTTCTAGTAAAATAATCTACCCTAATTGCAAATCCTTAGAGCAGCATTTCACAAACTGCATCGCATGCCTCCCTTTGTCTACTACCAAGTGAATTTTAAAAACTTACACATCTATTTTGCTTAGCATAATGATCAAATTTTGGTATTATGAACAGAAGTAATAGACCCACTCTTTCTTATCCGCCCCTGACCATCTGGTAGTTTTTATGCCTCATCCAGAGGAGCATGACCCACAGTTTTTGGAAACATAATCATAAACGCATGTGTCTCTCTTTGATTAGAGTGTATTTTGTTTTTATGGATGGCAGCTTGTTTATTGACTGTACTGATGAAATCTTATTTTCCAAGAGATGTTTACCATTGAGGTTGGTGTTCTCTGATTGCATGACCTTCAGCTGCAGAAATCCATCTGACATATTGCTACTAAATTAAGCAGATTGAATAAGATGTTCATGTAAATGAAAATAATGAAAAATCTAATGGAGGATTGCTTTCAATAATTTGTTATTTTCTTATTTTTTTATAACCCTTTAAATGTCAAATGCACTTTTCAACTCATTGTTTTATAAGCCAAAATGCGAAGGTCAAGCTGTTGCAAATATATGTTTTAACTATCACAATTCCTTTGGCTTTTATGGTACAGTACATATAAAATGATTTTATGTGCTTAAAAAGTGTAACTTTTATGTGCTTAAGTGTTTTTAATAGTGGCTCAACCTTATGTTCATGGATGTTTAAGCTGGCTAAAATGAGATTTCTCTCCATTATTGCTGCAGTATTTCTTGTTTGATAGAAGAAGTCTACATCCAAGTCTTAAAAACTCTGTCAAAACATTCATCCAACCCTGTCAGATTATTTTAATTATCTACATAATTTTAATATTTCTGGAAAATTAATAAAATGATTATTATAAATATCCATCTATCATAGCCTGTCATTCAAAACCTCTAAAAAAATTGATATGAAGTGTACTAAGATTACCCAGTTTTATTTTTCCTCATTTTCCTCTGCCTTCTTCCAAATATTTTTTTTTCCCTTTCCACAACCCATTGTCTCATTTTCTTATATATTAGAAATTGCTTTTTTGCTCAAACCAAATGTATGCTAATTTTTCACTTGATGATTAGGGAAAATATGTAAACAATATAACACGATTGTTCTGATTTTTCATCATATATATTCTTTCAGCATTTGCCTTAACATTTAGGAACTTTCTGAGGCAGAAGGTACATCCAGACCAGTGTGATAATAACCAGTATGATGATAACCAATATTTCCCAACCTCTTTTGGAACCCACTCTTTCTTCCTTAATATCTTGTGACAATGAGATTAATGTTATGGTTAAGTACTATAATTCCTCCAAACAATTTGCTTTAGACCATTATTTAATCAATCTAATCAATTTCCCTATTTTTCCTCTTTTCTATATAATGAGAAAAAGTGAGTAACCATTTTTAATTTACTTTCTTCAAACCATTCACATCTTTACAGACCTCCATCTTATCCTCCATGGGTTGTTTCTTTTCAAGCTATTCAGTGCTGTTTCATATAGAAGTCGCTTCATGCTTCTGAATATCCTTTTCATCCTTTCAATACTTTATCTAAATCTGCTCGATTTTTCTGAGATAGCTGATTAGCACATTCAGCAAGGAGTGTAACATATGACAATATTGCTTGTTTGTTTAGTTTCTTTCTATACTCTGTCACACAATTTCTGACATGATATTTGCTTATTTAAAATTACTCTAAGTTTTGAGAATGGCAATCACTAGTTCAAAGACTATCATTCTGTTTTCACAGTTAGGGTGATATTTTCATATGTGCCTTACATAGAATTTATGGGCACTGTATTATCTCTGTTAGTTTTTATCACTGAATACAATGAGCTCCGTCTGCAACATTTTGCAGTCACCTTTCTTTTTTGCTTTCTTGGAAAAATCTTTTTCATCTGTAAAATTTGGCAGCTCATTATTCACCCCCTTACATAAATACAGTAAATATCATAGATCACTGCATAGATCCTTCTGGGACCCTGAGGTTTCCAGTGAGGTTTCCACTTGTATTCCAGTGAGGAATACAAGCATTTATTCCTTCCCTTCATTTTTGTTTTCTTTATTTTTGTGTATTCGCTTTCTTTGTTAACCACATAAAATCATTCATGGATGAATTTTCCTTGTTTTTTTTTTTCTCTCTTGTGTCATTAGTAGACTTCTTGGAGGCTTATGTTTTTATCGTTTTTGATCCTTTTTCTATTTTCACTTCCATTTCTATTTGATACTTTTCTCTTTCTATCTCCCTTTCTTGCTGAACTTTATTTTACTTTTCAGCCCAGTTTATATCCTTTCTAATTATTTCCTCCACCTTTTTTCACTTTTACCCTCCTTTGTGATGTTTCTTTTTTTATGAGAGAAAAACTTTTTTTCATGTTTAAATTTTATTTTCTTTGCTTTCTCCATTAGCTATTGTAATTTTATTATTTTTTTCTCATATTCTTTCCTGGTATAGTACTTTTCTTCTTTTTGGGATTAATACATATGCAAATCATAGAATCATAAAATATCTCAAGTTGGAAAGGACCCATAAAGATGCTTGTGTCCAAGTTCCTGCACCTCACAGGACTACTTAAAACTAAGTCATATGACTAAGAGCATCATCCAGATCCTCCTTGAATATGGACAGACTTTGTGCCATACACACTTCCTTGGGGAGCCTGTTCCAGTGACTGACCACACTCTTAATGAAGAACCTTTGCCTAATATCCAGTCTGAACTTCCCCTGACACTGCTTCGTTCAATTTCCAAGTGTCACCAGAGAGAGATTATCATCTCCCCCTCCACTGCCTGCCTTGAGGAAGCTGTAGCCTGTGATGACATCACCTCTCGGCCTTCTTTTCTCCAAACTGAACAAACCATATGACCTCAGCCACTCCTCATATGTCTCACCCTCAAGACTTTTCGCCATCTTGGTTGTCCTCCTGGACACACTAATAGTGTGATATCCTTCTTATATTGAGGTGCCCAAAATTGCACACAGTACTCAAAATGAGGCCATACCAGTGCAATGTAGAGTGGGGAAATCACCTCTCCCAACCGGCTAGTTGTGCTTATAAAAACATTAAAGTACACTGCTGTAAAATGGAGTCCTGGAGAACCCCTCTGGCCACTATCCTGATGTAACCCCATTTACTATAGGTCTTTGACCCCGACCTGTCAACCCAACATATTATAGTATGGTACATACATTTGCTTAGTTTTCTTAATAGTGTTATATACCCCTGTTTTAGAAAAGTAGGCAACAGTATTTCTAACAAAATTTTCACAATAATTATTCACAATTATTCACAATAATTTTCTCAAGCCTGCAGGTTCCAAATGACTACAAAATTCAGCTGTTACAGCCATGTACAGGCATAAAACAAAAGCAAAATGTCGAGAGAACATGAGTGTAGTTGAGGGGAATTCAGTATAGTAGTTACACTATCTGAACAAACTATACAATCTGAAAGACCAAACAAAATGTGTCCACATGATGGATAAGATTTATTTAATAATTTCAGGTATTCACACCAAATGTGTTTCTATTAAGTGTTCATCCTAAACTCATTTTACAATAGTGTCAATAGTAATTTTTTTTTGTTCACAATCAACCTACCAAATGAAGGTTTCTTAATGTTGAAAGAAGGGCTCCTAGCGTAATATAGGATCTCTAACTGTGGTTCATATGTCCAGAGATTAGTTTGGATGAAATCCACAGAGTTATTTGCAAAGCACAGCTATGCTGTTAAGGGTTTTAATCTTTTTCTGATATTCTGAACTAATATACCAACAGTGTAGTATACTCTGAACCATGTATTTATTAGAGTGAGTATACAATTATAAAGGCATATTACTGTACCGCTACGGACTGACTGTGTTTTACTTTTAGGTTAAGGGTATCTTATAATATACATGACCATAGATAGATGTGAATGGAACAATAAAACAAAATAGATAACTTCTTTCCTTTGAAAATATATAAGAAAGTTTCTTAAAATGAAATATGAAATGAGAACTATAAATGGCTAGTGAATATTGTCTCTCCACAATAAATCAATATAATCCCAAGCTAAAAAGTAATTAGGTCTTTAAAAGAGAGAATTCAACAATAGTTAAATGCTAAAAATAGAGGTAATTAAATGGGGAAAAATAGAGTTCATTTTGTTCTATGTTCTGTAGCTTGATTATAAAGTGCTGTACAGCTTACAGGAAATACTCTTCGTCTGCTTTTTTTTCCGTATATATTACCTGCTGATTCTTAAAGTATAGTAAATCCAATCCACTTCCAATAGATATCTAATCAAGAACCTATGCAGAAAGATGGGATATTTTCTGCAGTTGAATGGGGAAAGAAGAGGTCTGAATTAAAGTAGCTATCTCAATTATTTTCTATAGAGGGCTGCTAGAGATCAGCAAAAATTTAGGTGTGGCAGGCAAAGCATGAAAGGAGTTCTTTTCTGGACTCAGCTTTACTCTCTCCAGAGGCTCCAGGACAGAGACATTTCGAGAATTTCAGGGGCAATTACTGTGGGTCTGGTCTGCAGACAAGAATCACAGATCACTAATTTCCAGGTCACTAATTTCTGTCAGTGAGAGGAAATAAAGGTTTCCGTGACTATATCTCAGGAGTCAAGTATCAATTGAATGAGTTGTCAAACATTAATGGTTGCATCCCTATGAATTTATCTTTCAGGCTAACCTATAGTTCTTGTATTTTAAGTGTGCTTTTGTTGTATGGAACACTGAGAGTCAAATATGTCAGATTTATAGTAACATGTAGTAACAGAGTCTTGTCTCATACCCAGGTTGACCAGAAGTCATATAAAACACTGTAGGTAGAGAGTTCCATAATTTAGTCAGGTGTGATGGTATATGAATTCACCTATCTTGGAGCCCAGTATCATTAAATGAAATCTTCATTGTCATTGCATGAAAAAGGACACAATCTATCAAAGTGGATTTTTGCTCTGCGTATGCTGTATACCTGCATGGACATCACAATCAAGAGTCCTGTATTTTGACTATGTATCACTTCTACTCTCAGAATTAAATATGCTTGGAAACATTGTTGGTCATTGTCTGCTTTTGGCAAAGCTATCTCACCCCCAAGAACATCGCAGCTGCAAACATGTTGTCTGTTAAACAATTTTTCTCTTAGTTTCTCCTGCAACTCTCAAAGCATTCTTGAGAATTGTTTAGAAACATGCTACCTAGCACAGAACAAATTTGTGTCAGAGAATATTCTCACTGTTTTATTTTAAAGACAATCATCCACCAGTGTTCAGAAGCATTCCTACATACAATTTTATTTGGAAGATGCAGACTTCTTATACACTTTTCTATCACATTTTTTAAATGTTCCTTTCCAAGCTGCTATTCAATGTACGGATATTTATTCTAAGGAAAAATCTATCGATAACAGTAAATGGTAAGCTATCTCATTCACTGACTGGTTTGATAATCAGGAAAGCATCACTGACACTGAGTGCTAGTGTCAGCTTTTGTCTGTTAGCACTCAATAAAATGGTAGGGACAGTTCACATTTCCATGTTGTGTGCCTGTACTGACATAACTAGTACCCTGTTAACACATAATACAGATAGCAGGAGGCATCTTTGGAAGGTCATCTTAGATTAAAGATATGAAAAATTTCTTAATGTTCCTATACTTCGTGATCAGGTTTATGCTCCATACTCTGGAAAATGTGAGTTTACATTATGACTGTGACTTGTATTTTTTCTGAAATCTCTAGTCTACTAGAGGGAAAATGGAGGGAAAATTAACAGTGTTTTCTGTTTGTTCATATTTTTTTTCTATCTTCTTTTCTTATCACAGAAACTATTTTTACAAGGACAGTACTATTATTATTTTAAAAGACATAATAAATAACACACATCAGACATAAAGTAGAACAATTCTGATCATAAAACAGAGATATTTTTAAACTATTGATTTCCTTTGAGGTAGTGTGATGCATATAGTTACATTGTCTGTGTCTAGACTAAATTGTAACACAGTGCATCACAGTGAACCTTAAGAACCGCAAGAAACTCATCCCCCAGTAACGCTGGATAAAAGACATGCTGGAGAGTCTCACACTGTCTTTAGCCTACAGAGTAGTTGACAGAAACCAGGAGGCAGGAAAGGCTGATGTGCATTCATTTCTTACTCTGAGGTAGTATAATGATACTGCAAATATGGGGCATGGGAAATGCTCCTGGTTCTTATAACAGACACATTAATTGATATCTACTGTATTCTGGACAATCCCAGTAATGAGTGAATCTTTGCCAAGAGGGTGACACTAAATGCAAAAATTAGTCTTCACATTTGGCTCTGTGTTCTAAAGGCAAGGTGAATAAGGTCAACAGCTGCTCTTGAAATCGAAATGTAATTGTCCAGTTCTTTCAAAAGTTCTGGGTTTTCTTTTGGTATCTTAGATTCCAGGCTTTAAATAGGGTTTAAAATGGAAAGAAAGGTCTTTCTACAGCTAGTTGTATTAAAGTTCAAGGTTCTAATGTTTACCATAACAGGTTTTAAAATAAAGTTCGACAACAGGTTCCTAATAAAAAATGTTCAGATATGAATTTCATTACACCGTCTGATGGCATTAGGTGCATATTAACACTGTAAAGAGATAAGACAATGTCAAGCCTTATTGTGTTGTGAGTTCTTTTTTTAGCTCAAAATGCACATTTTCTTCTGTTTTTTGCTTGTAAGCATAATTCAGGCATACAAGAACATTTATTCCTTCAGTGCAAATGCAATGCATAATTCTTTTTCCTAAAGAGTGCCAGGAGAGAAAGTACTGAGATCCCAAACTATCACTGCAAGTTGCAAGTAGAAAGAAACATGTTGTGTGTGTCTGCCTTCCCACCTTCCTTCCACTGATGTAGAAAACTTTTTTACAAATCATTAGGAACTAAGGGAAGTGTAGGAGTGGCTTCCCTGTGCACTCTGTTCATGATATCAAAGTCCCATCCAGACTTACAAAGAGATACTTATAAATTGCACATGGATGTGAGTACAGGACTATGAGATAAAAGAGACATAGAGAAAAAAAAATTAACTCTGTGATTCTACAGTTGATATAAAGTATTTTGTGGATTTGTGGATTAAATTTTATGACCACAAACTTTGGGACCGATTAGCATCCTTACCCTTCTACTGTTAAAGTACAGTGACTTCCCTAAGCCTTCAGGCAGCATACCATTGAATCACAGTGCAGCCTTGGACTGCAAGCTGCATGAGAAAACATTACTTCTCTTGAATATATAGAGCCAAGTGCAACTTTGGGCTTGAAAAAACAAGTAATAAGTCCTTTGCATTGGATCTATTTTCCAAAGCCTAATTCTTTAACAATTTCAAAGGTATTGTAGATAATATTTCTTTTAACACTACTATATTTTTTTTTTTGCATTATTTAGAAGCATTTTTTTTAATGTATCCATGTGTAGTGAACACAATCCAAAACTTAATGAACAGATAAGTTCACGTGAAATTAGGGATGCTGCCTCTAAGACAAAGAAAGTTATATGGTATATAGATTTAGTGGAGGCTACTCTTCAGTGGATACAGTTCATTCCTGTCCCATCACCACTCAGTATCAACAAATAATGTTTTAGCAGAGTGCAAATTAAATGGGACAAACATGGCATTTCCTTTTTTTAAGACCAGAAAACTAAACTCTAATTCCAGAGAAAATACAATGCATGTACTTTGACATATGCACGTGGACTGATGAACTCAGTAAGGCCTTCTTTTCCTCTTTCGTCTGTGTATTATTACCACCTACCTTGCAACTTCGGATTCCGTAATTTTTATTGGAATCTCTGTCCTTAAATATACATATATGATTTTTTTTTAAAAAAAAAAAAAGGAAAGCTTTTTAAGACTCCTGTTAAACAACATATATATTTGTATCTTAGAAATGACTATAAACTTATTCCTGAAAAATGTGCCATATATTAAAATCTCCACAGGATGGGAAGCTTATGTGTTTTCCTTGTAAAGTCTAGCCACTAAACTTTGCTACATGTTACAAACACTAGCAAGTATGACCAGCTATCTGTAAATGTCTTTCTTTCTACGAAAGTTCCATTGTGACATTAATCTTTGAATTCAGGCACTGACAACTATTCCTGTAGTCTGAATCTGAATGTGATATACACTTTCAGTTCTAGTCCTAAACTCTATGGCATATGTTAGTAATTTACAAATTTTCACACACCTGGATGTGTACTATACCATAAAATGCACAGACAAGAAACTGAAAATTCAGTGTCTGCTGTCATATTGAGGTGAACCAAAAAGATATTAATTTTTCTTTTTATTGTTTCCTGATGGAAGATAACAAATTTTAGGGAGTGAAATAATGAAATCATTCCACATGGATGTTCATTCACTGTTCAATTTTGCCAGGTCATTCTGTGATTTGTTTATTTTTGTCAGCATTTTGCTTGGCTAAGAGACCAATGTATAAGCTATGTGATTGTTTTGGGTGTAGGTGGAAATATTTTGATAGTTAGAGGACTTCTCTCTCTGTGAGAAGAGACCAGGCTCCATCCCAGGTGCATCCAGTTCCAGACCACTCTCCAACAGACACACCATGGAGAGCCAATGATGGAGCAAACTCATGGCTGGAACTGCCAATTCTGGGGGGCCTGTGCTGTAGCAGTCTATTCCTGGACTATTCTCCTCAGTACTGTACCCTGAGAAGAGGACCCATTTTGCAGCAGTTCTTGAAGAACTGCATCCTGTAGAAAGGACCCTTGATAGAGCAGATTTATCCAGAGGATTGAAGACTGTGGAGAGGACATATGCAAAAGCACGGGAAAAGTGTGAGGAGAAAGGAGCACCAGAGAGTTATCGTTATGGACTGGTCATAATTCCCTATTCCCCATACCTCCCTGTGCTGCTCAGGGACAAGGGCATAGAGGAGTTAGGAATGAAGGAGTGAGTTTGAGTCTGGGAAAAAGAAAGGAGAGTGGGAAGGAGATAGATATTGGGGGGGGGGAGGTTTTTTCTGGGTTTTGGTTTGTTTTTTTTTTTTCTCTTCACTGTCTAAACTATTTTACTTACAGCAAATAATTTTTTTTCCCAAAGTCAACTATGTTTGGACTGTGACAGTAATTGGTAAGTAATCTACCATGAATTTTTCCACCTGATTTTCTCCATTTGACAATGTTAGTGTGCTGAAATAAAAGAATCGTGATTCAAATAATCAAAAGGAAGATGGAAAAATCCAGTTCAATAACACAATTCTAATAGTGTAATTTTACTGCAGAAATTATTCTGTGGTATATGTTAAAGTGATTTTGAGTTTTTTGAATTTCTAATTTTGGGAACACTTCTTAATCCTTACATTAGACTTTTTGTCATTCATAATTTCATTAATTGTGTTAAGAGTTTTAAATTAGATTTTTTAAAATATTCTAAAAGCTGGGGTTTTTGACATATTTCTTATGTTTACCACTACTGTTCCTACATTACAATAACTTCCTTTTTTTCTTTCCTGTAGCGTATATGTCTATTGTGAGGTCACTTGCAATAACATATTCATACAAATAAACATTTTCCTATCAACTATGATTGAGATGTCAGTTCAGGGAGGAAGACATGGAGCAATAACATTCGATAGCTACTACTAATTTGGACCTAATAAGACCTCATCATTCAAAAATATTCCTCATTAAGTAGGCACCGAAATGCTCTACAAAGCAGAGTGGGATCATTCGGCTTTGTTTTACTGATAGTGAGTTTTATTGTGCTCATTTATAAAGAAATTAGAGGGAGATGGGTGCTCTAATTCATTGAAATTAGAGGAGCAGGCATCCATTTACATGTGTAGCTCAGTTTTACTTACACATTCATTTCATTTGGCAAGTAAAGTTATTTCTTTTCAGTTTGGAATTAGTCATGCTCTTTCTTTCTATTTTATTCTCATTATTAAGACATTTTTATCTTTAGAAAATGTCCTGTTTTGCCTGTAAATGTCTGTGGTTAGGCATATCATGCATGATATATGTATATATAAGTGTTAATAATTAAACATATAATACATAATTAGTGTAAGTGTAATTAATAAGTATAATTTTTTTTAAAAAATTATTTTTTCTTTTTATGCATTTATTTACAGTCTATACAATCTCTCACCGTAAGATGGGATGCAATGAATGGAGCAGAAGAATATACTAGAAACATCATATATTCACTAAACATTTTATGAAACATAATGACTATTATTTCTGTGATTCTCTCGTATTTCTTCTCATTATTTCTTTCGTGTTTTCTTACCTCAAGATATGTCCTTCCTTAGATCACTTATCTTCAAAAAAATATTAGTGTCCAAATCATAGGTATGCCATGAGACTGAATTAGATAATGAAACACTTGAGAATTAATTATATGTCCCACACAGGTGAAAAATATTAGGATTATAGAGCTGATAAATAACAGACTTGACCTTCAGTGTCTCATAGGCCAAAACTTTCAGTATCATAATGTCCTGGTTTGAAGTAAAACAGAACCAATTTCAATAGTTTTACTTTTCAGTTAAGCTGCTTCTAGCTCCCTGAAATTAAAGGCGCATTTTTCAGACAGTATCTGTTTCTAGCAGATAAAGTCTAATATTTATAATGAATACCAAGGAATGGTATACAGAGAGGATCCTGTTTATACCTATTGCTATAACAATATATTTTTTTTCCTCTTAATATTCTTTTATTAGTAACATTTCATAAAAGCAGTTTAGTTTCTTTTCCACTCGTAAGTCTCTCTCTCTCTCTCTCCAGAAGTTGTACAGCAGGTGTCATTTTTTCAGTGTCCAGCCCAAACCAAGACATGAAAAAAATGGAGTGCTCATAAACTCATATCAATTGATCGATTATTAGTATCAGATTCCTTAGATGACACAAACTTTAAGCCCATTGGCACTTTCATTATATTTCCAAATTACAATTCCTGCTGCATATTCCAGGCTTTGAAATCTGTTATTAACTCCTTCTATTTATGCTTAATCAAAGCAGCACAATACTTACTGTGATATTATTCTCAGTAAATATCCATCTCTGCAAGTACTCTCCTGGCAGTGCTAAGCCCTCAGAATATAATGCTTCCTGGCTTCTGAATTTGAAGAACAGGAATAATCAAACAGCTGGCTCTTGTTGAAATTAAAGGCCTGCAACAAGCCGTATTGTAATGTCATGTTGCTTTGCTGCTCTTGTGCCCTGAAGTTACCCACTGATGTATGCAAGTCTCCAACTCTTTGAGAAGAATAAGAACAAAACAAATGACCTTTTATGTTTAAAACAGAATTCAAAAAGTTACTGCTTTGTATTCTACAGATTCATTTAAAGCCTGGGGATTTTGATATTCCTTTACAATTAATTGCTGTTAAATGTTATTATCGGACAGAAGAAAAAAACAACTATGACTTAAAAAAAGTATGACTTTGGAAGTGTACTGTGCTACTCCTACCTCCTCTCATTGCACAAAAGAGTAAAATCCCAAAAATGCTGAGGAGGACATAAATAGGAACAATCTAAATAAGCAGTTCTGAAAATTATTTTCTAGATCTATTGGTGAGAAAAACAGAATATTTAAAGTGATTGGTATGTTTGCAAAACTTCATCCACATTATAACATTTTCTCTGCTTTTGAATAAAAACAAGTTTCAATGAGTGTTGATACCAAATGGAAAAAAACCAAAGGAATTATCAAGTGTTTGAGTGTCTTTTGAGAAGGAGATTAGGCTCTAAACTACTTACACTTTTACCTATAGGCCTCTTTTATCTTTGAAAAAAATACCTAGCTCAGTGCTAAATATCTGAGCTGATGGCTCTACAGGGGCTATAGATTTCTTGAATCAAGCTTCAGTAGACATATATATATTCAGTACATACACATATACATTGCAGTACTTGTAGATTCCCACACAAAAGAATATCTAATAAGAAGTATTTAAAAACATCTTATAGAAATAATTTTGGTGCTAAATAGATGTGGCAGATAACAGGTAGAAATTGGTAAATAGAATGAACAGTAAATCTGAGGAAAATATATCCAAAATACAGTAAGTAAGCCTAAAATTGTATAAAAACAAGCAAACCAACAAAACAAAACCTTAATGTAACTCATTTATAGGTTAAGAAGTGTCACTGTAGGATTGTTTATCTTATATATCTTATAGCTAAGTTTTTATTAAAATCAGAACTGATTGTGCAACTATTTTAAATTAATTTTAATTAATTAAATTAAATTAAATTTAAATTTAAATTAAATTAAATTAAAAATTAAAATTGCCATTTCTACTTCAGCCTGAATTTACTTTTATTCTCCTCATAATATTTTCAATGACAACCAAAAAAATTTTTAACAAAACCTAAAACAGGTTTTCATTACATAATTATTAAAATATTTTAAAGTCACTTAAAATATTTAAAGAAAATAGTTTAAAAATTCCAGAACATTTACAATTTTTGTAAAAATATTAAATGATCTCAAATTACCTTCATTTCACTCCCAACGATATATTTTGTACTTTTTTAAGATTCTGACTATCTATAGTTAATATAGGTTTGTTTTTGTTTTTTTTTTAATCCATTTCTATGTAAAGCATTTAAAATATTAACTGTTTAGATAAACTATACTTATTTGAAACCCTCAATCATTTCCCTTGAAGCCCCATATTTTTTCTCTCTTCTGATTTTTGCCTAGCAAGCTGTCAAAATTTACAGACAATAACACATTGTGAAACCTTTATGTGCAGTATGCCAAGAGCTACACCTTGTCTTCAGACCATCATAGATCAATTCAGCAACAGACAAGCTGAATTCTTAAGGACGACTTCTAGGTTATTGCTAACAGCTATCTTTGAGACGTAAACTCACCTGAAATAAACAGAAAACATTTTTAAGACTAGGAAGCACCAGGTTGCTTAGCAAAATAAAAAAATAAAAATATATTCTTCCTTCAAGTGTATTCTTTTGAAGGCTGCTTCTTTTCTTTCAAATATATTTTTTTCTTAATAAAATTATTGTACATTCCGGCCTCAGATATTGGCAGTTAGTCAAATGGCTAATTTGTGTCATGGTGCCTTAAATTGGCCTTAAATCCATAAAGAAACTATAAATGGAACAGCATTTAAAACACTTCACCTACTCAGAGGTGAATTTTCAGTGTCCCTCTGAGAAGGAACAGTAAATTTGATTCATTAAGTTAATTATGTACTTATGTAAAGCATTTTCCAAAATGATTTCTAAAATCTACACAAGGTCATAACAAGGCTTTTCATTTAGTCATTGCTTTTGAGTTTTAAAGGTCCCAGAGCTTTAAAAAAATTTTACCTGTAACATGTAAACAGTCATATAGCCTCACTCACTTTGGTCACCTTTTCCATTTCCATAAAAACCCCAAGCATGCTTTTCACCCATGCAGTATATATAAGACAATCCCATCTAGTGCATATTTTATTTTAGGAATACATGTTTATGTCTTCATCATAATTGCTAAAGCCAGTTCTGATTATATCTCTTCTATGATAGTTAATCTGCTTAAATTCCCACCTCAAGAACAAACTATATTTCAACAACACCATGACAAAAAGTTCAGCAGCTTTACCTCACACATGTGAGCTTATTTTCTTTGAATACTTTATCAGAATAGTAAGTGCACATACAAAGACCATAAAACAAAATTTAGCGATATACACGGACTATTATTCCCTATGTCCTTTCAACATTTAACAGGAATTTTGCATATTCAATAATCCCATCATATCTTAACAGGATGTGATACAATTCAATTAAAGTTGAAAAGCAGGTGCAAAACAAGGACTTAATTTAAGGGAGGTAATTTTTTTTAGCTTCAATAGTCTCAGGAATCCAGTAAGGGAGGAACATCTGGACTACTTGACAACATATTGCTACACGTAGAGTAATTCTGGGTGGCTTGGCCAAAAGCCCTTATATTATTCTGTTAATAAGGTAACTTATACTGTGTGGAGACACAAATGACAAAACTTCTTGCTTTTACTTGTGTCTTTATAGTTTGTGTGTTGCAAAATATCTTTCTATTCTTTCAAGGAAACGAAGGGGTGGGGTGAGGGGGTGTGAGAAGAGGGAAGTGAGGGAATCATTCTTTGCATGCAGATACCAAAATTACAGATAAACTTCAGCCTAATGTCAGCCTAGGATGTTTTGCTTAATCTAGAAGGTCCTTAACTGCTTTCCATTAAACATAATGTAAAAATGTCATCAATATAAAATAGAAAATGCAAATGAATACACTTGTGACTTTTCTCTCTAGACAGTGTAAAAGTATCTGTTACAGTAAAAGAACCTTCAGTTTACACTATAGCTTGTCACTAACACCATTCACTGAGACTTTTGTTTCTTGTTTTGCAAGGTTAGGAAGAGGGGATTAAAGATAACTGACTAAAACATCTCA
Source organism: Scolopax mira (assembly GCA_004320125.1). Lineage (NCBI taxonomy): Eukaryota > Metazoa > Chordata > Aves > Charadriiformes > Scolopacidae > Scolopax > Scolopax mira. The sequence goes on from BJBW01020559.1 coordinate 16,108, forward strand.
TATAATATTATAGGAAGGTTTCTAGTCCACCTATTTGCGCTGAAAAGATAGTGGGTAGTATATGAGATTTTGCACAATGTTGTAACTCCTCAAACCCTTCTGCAATTATGTATGGGGAAAATTAATTTTTGACCTCCATTTATATAAGTATTGGTTTATGAAAGTTCATGCAATCTGTGGCAGACAACAAGGCGCATTTTAGCATATAAATGAGATAACTGTATAAACTGGTGTCAATCTGATAGGCCATGCTGTTCTGCAACACAGCTGGAATGATTGTCTTCAGCAATCTTTTGTTACTTACAGTACAATGGAATTATGCTCAAATTACATAAATAACAGTGTGACAGTGCCCATGAAAACAACCTTCTCCCATCCCTCTCTCTATACCCATTATCACTCAAAGTAGTTGCTTGCCACTGCATTTAGTCACAAGCCAAGATCTCTTATGAACTGTGTGCATCAGTCTCACAGTAACTTAGAAACATTTTTCAACCTGTAGGTTGGCATAAAATGCAAGTTTCCAGCCATAGACCACTTCATAAAGAAATGTATCATTGCTCTCTGCAGCTTCCTGAGGAGGGGACGTGGAGAGGGAGGTGCTGATCTTTTCTCCCTGATATCCAGTGATAGGACTTATGGGAATGGCTCAAAGGTATGTAAGGGGAGGTTTAGGCTTTACATCAGGAAGCATTTCTTTACCGAGTGACTGGTCAAACTCTGGAACTCCTAGAGGAGTGGATGATGCCCCAAACCTGTCAGTGTTTAAGGGGCAGTATAAAATGCTTTAACTTTTGGTCAGCCCTGAATTGGTCAGGCAATCTATAATTGTTATAGATCTCTTCCAACTGAAATATTCTGTTTCTATTCTATTCTAGTCTAGTCTAGTCTAGTCTATTCTATTCTATTCTATTCTATACTATACTATTTTTCTGTTAATCCAATCCATGCTACAAATATTGAAGTCAAAGCAATTACATGGGCAACTTAAAGTCAGCTAGAGATAGAAGTGGAGCTCTTAAAAATGGCCAATGAGAGATTACTATGCAGAACCATACTATGGCTCTTAAAAGAAGTGTCATATTATGACACATAAAAGAATAAGACAACAGAAAATATAAAATAAAATAAAAATAAAATAAGATAACAGAAATATAAAAATAACAGAAAAGAATAAGGCAAAAGAAAACAGGTGTAATAATAAGACATGTCAGAAAAGTAGCTAAATAAATACAGTAAAGATTTGCTTAAATAAATGAAGATGGAATTTTCATATTTAACCATATGTGAATAGACAGATTTTTCTGAGGAAGATAATGATGAATAATATTTTATAAGTAAGAAATGTGTAGTCCAGAAGAGATGCAATAAAGTACAACTATGCCACTTAATTGCAGTTAATAAAGTCAGAGGGTCAGAGGAAGGAGTAGATTTTCCCCCTGTAACAAATTATTTATGAATATGAAATGAATAGAGGCCATCTGTGGGAAAAGAAGAAATGACAATTATTGCTATTATATCTGGTTTGTTTCTGATGAAAGATGGTTCCATTTACAGTCTTAAACAACTAACACCATTGTGTCATCAAAATATGCCTCACATGTATGTACAAGATTACATCTTCTTTCTAAATGTTTTTTTTCCCCTGCCTTTCCTCTTGTCCCCTTCCTTTTTTGATCAACTTTTTTTTTTCTGAAGCACAATCACTTTCTTCTGATCTGTGACAACATGGCTTCAAACATAATTTTGTCTTTATGTTAATTTTTAAATGTCTTCTCTCCCATTTATGACAGCTCTTTCAAGCCCCCCCAAGACTGAATAATCAGTCCCTGTGCCCTGTGTCAGAAGGGTTAAATTTCCATGTGCTCAGTTATGCTCAGAAATGCTGTATTGATAGCAAGATGACCTCGTTCTCTAAAAGTATTTTAGGGTAAATGGTACAGAAAGACAGGAGGAAGTCAACCAAAGGAGTGCGCAGGGTTCAGGTTCTCTCTAATGAAATTTAATAGCAGGAATGTCCTGCTACAATTTATATAAACCAGTGGGTCAATCAGCAACTGCAAACCCTGTCAAAAGCAATTGACTTCTTGTGTCTTAAGATGCTCTGCTTTCTGCACAGTGACATAAGTTCGGAAACCGAGAACAAGAAGAAAATATTTTCCCTTTATTATAACACCTATAACAACTATTATTATAGCTCATTGTGACAAATGCTAGTGTCAGCAGATGGTCTTTTTTTACAAAACATTAACAAATGAATGTCAGAACAGCTGTGAGTCTGTTGTAATTTTTTACTTGAAGATGAAAGTTTACTCCACTGGTCAGCCTTAATTAGTTCCGAAATCAGGTGTCATGTAACAGTGAAACAGTCACTTTTGTCATCCAGAAAAAAAAAAATCCATTCTTATTTTTATTAATAAATTTAAATATAGACCAAAGAGCTCCTGAAGAATATCTGTCAAGAGAGTTACTGACTACAATGTACTTGACCATGTTGTTACTTGGATATTTGATATCTGAATACCACTACAAGCCCACAGAACTTAAAATAATTTATTCAAAAATGTATATTAAACCTGAATGAGGAAGTTTAAAGCCACAAGACTTACTGTTCCAGCAGTTGGTGAAAAAGCATGAAGATGTTTAGGTTTAGTGTATTCCCTTAGTTCCATAGCATGCAATTTGAATAGAAAAGATTGGGATGAGGAACAGAAATGGAGGCAACAAAAAGTAAATCTGTATAAATAGGTTAAATACAAGTTAAAGCTGTGGTGTCTCTAACTAAAAAAACCTAAAAATCTTAATAAAGATTTATTTTAATTTCAAATGTGTTGAGTCCCCTGGAAAAGATGGGTATTACAGGTTTACTTGTACTTGTCATACAAATATATAAGTACTCATCTCATTCATATCACTCAGGGCTTTTTTTATTTTCCTTTATTGGGAAGACACATATTCCTCAAAGTTACAAATCAGTGTGCAAAAAGCATTGTGCATGAAAACAAATATCTTAAATTCAAATGAAAATAAGTAGGATTTATATATATACTTTTTTGTCACCCTCCAACGGGTTCTGAAAAAGACTCCTGTTTGATGTATGATATATGCCATATTACAAAGACAAAACCCAGTATGTTTCTGTTTCCTCATGTATGGCTTTTGTAGTAATGGTGTTGGGTTGTGCAGCAGCTGTGAAATTTTAATATGAATTGTATCTTCTTGCAAGATATTAATGTAGTTTATGTACCTAAAGAGTCATTATACTGCTTATTATTATGTGCATGCTAATGTTTTTTTCTATCAAGTTATAGTTGCTTTTTACTAAGCAACAGAGAAAAGTCATTCTAAAGGTTATACCAGCTTTGCTATGACAATGTTTAAGCTGAAGTGTAACTCTCCATGATGTCCTGAGAGACTGGGAAATATATCTGTCACGGCCAGGCGAAGGGGAGCAAGTACACCGAC
>BJBW01020564.1:1520-13814 GCA_004320125.1 Scolopax mira
CTGCACCTGGACAGGTTGGGGGTGACCTGCTGGAGAGCAGCTCTGAGGAGAAACACCTGAGAGTTCTTGTGGACAACAGGATGACCATGAGCCAGCAATGTGCCCTTGTGGCCAAGAAGGACAGTGGCATCCTGGGGGGCATGGGGAAGTCATCCTGCCCTCTGCTCTGTCCTGGGGAGGCTCCATTTGGAGCACAGGGTCCAGTCCTGGGCTCCCCAGTTCCAAAAGGACAGGGAACTGCTAGAGAAGGTAAAACAGAGGGCTACAGAGATGATGAGGGGCCTGGAGTATCTCTCCTATCAGGAAAGGCTGAGGGACTTGGGTGTTTTTAGTCTTGAGAAGAGAAGGCTGAAGGGGGATCTGATCAATTCTTATAAATAATTAAAGGGAGGGTGTCAGCACAGGGCTGGTCTTTTTTCAGTGGTGCCCAGGGTCAGGACAGAAGGAAATGGGCACAAACTTGACTAGAAGAAGTTCCATCTAAATATGAGGAGGAACTTCTTTCCTGTGAGGGTGGCAGAGCCCTGGCAGAGGCTGCCCAGGGAGGTGGTGGAGTCTCCTTCTCTGGAGACATTCAAAACCTGCCTGGACATGTTCCTGTGCAACCTGCTCTGGGTAGACCCTTTCTGGCAGTGGGGGGTTGGACTAGGTGATCTCCAGAGTTCCCTTCCAACCCCATATGATTCTATGACCCTTTGTCTCTCATTATCCAACGATCTTGAACCAGCCCAAGGGGAAGGGACACTTACCGATTACTTGGTCCCTCGAGAGCAACAGGCTTTTGGTCGGACTAAGGCTTGAGAAATGGTGCCCAAACTGGATGAGCAGATTAATCTTGGTGGTCAAAACCGTCGCACTTCAGAAAAGGCCTCATGTCTTTTTCAGAGAAAGAAAAACAGCACAAGGTAAGTGGAAAACTCTCACCCAGAGAGAGCTACGCTAATTGGCACCAGCTGGCGCTCTGCTAATATTTTGATAAAGTCCTGTTTTCTCTCCAGAACAGAAACTTTACTGAGCTTTCTTTTTTTTTCCCCCTGCCCCCACCTCTTCCCTGCCCTTTTCCTTCTGTCATAGTTCTTGCACGGTGTAAAGGGGAACATCTGTAGGAGACATAAACGCCGGATGAAAGAAGAGAAGAACAGAGGAGGGTAAGAAACCATTCAGCTTCACAGACACATCAAAACCTGGATTATATCCCTACACTAAGCTCTCCCTCTCTCCTCCCCCTCTCCCTATCCCATGCACACACCTTGCCCTCGCTGAGTTAAAAGGGAGCACAGCACACACAAAGCCTGTACCGAAGGGGGAAGGGCTCCCATTATAAAGTTGAGCTCATGCATTCAATTAAGGCTGGGAACCAAGGAGGACCCTGGTGCAGGTGGGTCCCACCCCAACACCAAGCTCTCCCACAGCGTCTGTACACAGTGGTGCAGAGCAGGGTGCTGGCACCAGCGTCCACCAGCAGCCCTGGACACCCGGACCCAGCCACGGGTCCATCCAGGACCAGCAGGGGACAAGGCTGGAGATAAGTCTACAAGACCCCATCCAGGAGACAGGGTGAGAGAATTGTAGAATTTTGGGTTGGAAGGGACCTTTGAAAGTCATCTAGTCCAACCCCCCTGCAATTGGCAGGGATGTCAACTAGATCAGGTTGCTCGGAGACCCATCCCACCTGACCTTGAATGGTTCCAGGGATGGGGCATCTACCACCTCTCTGGTCAAACCTGTTCGAGTGTTTCACCACTTTCATTGTAAAAAACCTTTTCCTTATATGTAGTCTAAATCTACCCTTTTTTAGCTTAAAACCATTATTGTAACAGGCCCTGCCTGGCCCCATCTTTCTTACAAGGCTCCTTTAATTACTGGAAAGGCTGCAATCAGGTCTCCCCAAAGCTTTCTCATCTCCAGGCTGAACAACCCCAACTATCTGAGCCTGTCATAGGAGAGCTGTTCCATCCCTCTGATCATTTTTGTGGCCCTCCTCTGGACTTGCTCCAACAAGTCCATGTCTATCCTGTGCTGAGGGTTCCAGAGCTGCACACTCTATTCTGGAAGGAGGATCACCAAGGTGGAATAGAGGGGTAGAATCACCTCCCTTGGCCTGCTGGCCACACTTCTTTTGATGCAGAACAGGATATGGTTGGTTTTCTGGGCCACCATTGCGCATTGTCAACTCATGCCCAGCTTTTCATCCACCAGTACCTCCAAGAGATGGGTATACTTACCATGGAGTCCAGGGCAAGACTGGATGCCTTGCCTTGAAGGCAAATGCCCAATGCCAAATGCCACAAGCCCAAGGGCAGAGGGTGCATGGGTCATGGTCCCTGATGAGGCTGCTCAGCACAATTAAGGTGCATTGGTGTCCTCCAGGCCCTGAGAGAGGAAACCCTCCTGAGTTTCAGTCCTGTTGGGTTATGGGCAAACTTGTCTTTAATTAATAAGACAGTTGACCTCTGGTTCTCACAGAGTGTGTTTGAGCATGTCTATGGTGCAAATCTTGGTGACAGCCACCTTGTGGAGATAGTGGTGTCCAACTCCTGCCATGCAGATGCAAGGGCATGGACTTTCTCTGCACTGAGTCCCATTACCTGGTTCATGGATGAAAGCTTCTGGAAGTCCATTTCTTGCATCCAGCTGCCATTTATTTACATCCCTCCCACAGAGCCAGCAGAGTTTATTTTTTTTAACCTACTGTTTGTTGGCTAATAAGACAGATGTCTGCACTGAGGCTCATTTTGAATAGTTCTAAACCAGAAACAAATGTATTAGATGGGACGAACGAATGTGTAGTGCGTATCCTGTTCCAGTGTGTCTGACCAAAGCAAGAAAAAGTGACTAACTCCCATTTTATTTGTCGAAGGAGCTGCTTTTTAGATGGGGAATGGATGTACCCCAGAAGAGGAGGGGGATCCTTGGAGTAAGACATGACTTACCTAAGAAAGATAAAAACATAAGGGAGAAAATGTAGCTAAAAACATGCAAAATACAAGAAAAGTGGTGCTTGCCTCCTGGGTCCCCTGGGACGGGCTGAAGCATTCAGATATAGGACACCATCCTGGTGAAAGCTGAGGAAGAACACGCTCTGGGATGCCTTTGAAAGCCCAAGGCAGTACTTCTGAGGTGGAGATCAGCGCTTCAACAGAGACCAGAACCACCTGGGGAAAGAAAAGGAAGAAAACAAACCAGGGGCGAAGTGGAGCAGGAGAGGAAGGTTGGGCAAGGATCAAAGGAGAAGGGCAGGTTCAGAGAGAGTCACCACGCTGCCTCTGGAGCCAAGGAGCATCCCGGTTCTGTTGGGTCTTCCTCCACCAGTCCCGGCACAGGTGTGTATCTGTTTGGACAGCTGACTGTCACTGACCCTGGATGCTCAGAAGGGTTGGTGGGCTCAGCAGTGATGGTTGTTGGCTGCCTGGGATGGTCCTGGGGGCTCACAGGGGCAGCCTGGAGCCTGTGTGTGGTCAGGGCGCTGCCTTCCCTCCCTGGAGCAAGAGATTACAAAGAGCACAGCTGAGAAACTCAAAATACATCAGAAGGAAGGGAAATGGGAGCTGGGGAATTCAGCATTGCAACCGCCTGGGGCATAACATTAATCAATAGAGTCCCAGGAGTGTGTACACTTTCTACAGCTGAAAAAGGCAACTAGATCACCACAGCCCATCCAGGCTAGCAGAAGGAGGGCAGAAACAAGCCATCATGGTATGGGATTGAAAGGTTTGTCACCCCATCCATCACCTCTTGCATGAAGAGCCTGGTGCTGCCATCTCAGGACAAACGCCTGACAGTGGTTCATCTTCACCTGTCCAGCCAGTTGCTGCTTCTGATCCCCTGCTTTTTTTTTTTTTGATTGGGAGGTGTTGTCAGTATTTAATCCACTGTTCAGAGAAGAGTGTCAGTAGTGTCCAGGCATTGCCTTTCCTCCAGCTACTCTGAAAATCCCCGTCTCAGTCTTGACTTTCAAGCCTATGGGTTCCAATTGCAGCAGCATTATTTCACTATGGTTTATTTTATTGGCAGGAACTGATGCAGCAAGTGGGTCATGTTGGAGGACTCCAAACTACCTTCTAATGCTCCAGAGTTCAGAAAAAAGCTGAACTCATGAGGCCACAGTGTCACCCTCATCAAGGTCCTGTCTGAAGCTTCCCACCTCATTTTAATTTCCCTCAGCATGTTACCCTGCCCTAAAACCTCTACTTCACTCGTTAGGTTTGGCATTTGGTTTGTACTACTTTTTGAGAATTCCAGAGTATGTTTCTGATTTTGGCCATCTTCGGGGTTTTTTTTCTTATGATTATTAATAATATTTTTCCTTCCCATCACTGGACTCATCGCCATGTTGGCTGCAAGGCTTCAACACCAATCACCATTTAATTCAACCTTCCTCTCTTTCAGGAGCACCTTCTCATAACCTTGCCGTATTGCTGCTGCAAGTCCATGCAAAATTTGGAGAATACACCCCTCTGTATGTTTTGTACCATAAGTGCTTTCTCTCCTCTTCCATGAAACATAAGGTCCCCCATACCATGTGCCTGGTAGGACACAGGGAGACCCCCAAAACCTCAGAAAGATTAAAATAAAAATTTTCTCCATGAAAAGTTGGGATGTGGCAGCCTGTTGCAGTGGGATATCAATCTTAGAGCAGAAGGGATCTGCTGACTAAACAAGTCTCCCCAGTTTGGGACCAGCCCACGGATTCATCTCTGGAGTCCCAGAAACCAAAGGAAGACCCAAGATCCCAGCAAGGAAAGAAGAGGAGGGGACATGCCTACTAGAACAAGGGGGGAAAAAAACAACCAACCAAAACAAACACAAAAACAGTGGAAGAAGAAATAGGTTTTCCTGAGACTGACAAATATTCTAGATTCTTCCCTTTTCTTCTTTGGTACTGAATGAAACATGACACAGAAAAGGTGCCATGTCAAAATCTGCTCTCTTCTACAGCTGCAAATAAATAGCAGCTAAAACCCAGCAGACTGAGGTGAAATGAAAGCTGTCTAACTTGGTCTCCCTGTGCCTTATGATGTGATGGTGAGGTTCCTCCTAACCTTGGGTCCTTACTGCACTTGGAGCTCAGGCTTGGAAAGCTGATCAAGCCCCCTGGGGGCTCTCTCAGGACAATGACAGCTTAGTCCTTCCATTGCATGAGAAAAAGTCTCCATGGATGTCTGCATTCACCCTGACTTCAGCCGCAAGTCTGCCAGCAGATAACTCCATCAGGAGCTGTGTGGAGCAGGGAGGACATCACTGCTGGCCTGTGGATGGGCAACATGTAGTGCAGCAGAGAGACAGAAAGGAAAGTCATGTGTCCCAGCTGAGAAAACATTAGTCTGCAGCTGGCCAGAAAACTGACTCCAAGAGAGAAAGGACCCTGCAGAAAGGAAGAAGGGGGGAGAAAGCGAGATTTCTGAAGGCAAATGCAATAGTCCTTTCAAGTCAACTAAAACCAAATCCCTTGCTGTGCTCTACCATAACTTATCTCAGTGGGGAAATCCACAGCCGGGCAGCGTGAGAGTAAATTGCGTGTGTTGACAGCCAAAACTATCCCCCAGTAAGTGGAGACACAGGCAGATTGGAGATACAGAAGACTACTGAAGATAAATAAACAAGGTTGGTTTCTCACAGCCAGTGCTCCAGCAGCCTTGAAACTATGGGTGTCACAAAGGAAAAGCTTTGCAGAATTCAAATCTATCGCTCACCTTCGAGACTCCAAAAAATATGAATGCGTACAGCCAGCCATGCTGTGGAGGGACCTAGTGGCCAAGGTTCATACATCATATTGCATCAGCTAAAGGAAATAATAAATCTGACCTGAGCCTGGTTCCTGTCTGTGTGTGGGTCAGGTCACCCGTGGCCATCAGAGCCCTTGCGTGTCACTATCCAGCTGCCTGGCTGAAGTTCTTTGCAGACAAACAGGAAACTTAGGGCTTAGATGAAACTAAGGCATTAGTGTGTTGTGATTCTGCCCCAAGAGTGTGTGCCAAGCACCTCTCCTTGCTCCCAGGGAGAAGGGATGAATCAGAAGACCTCTGGTATAAAACATCTTCCCAGAGACACCTCTAGATCCACCTCTGTAGGGGTGACTGAGCGGGGACCCTGCTGGGACGCTGTGCAGGGCTGCTGGACGAGGAATGGAGACCTCACCTCATCTAGCAAGAAAGCAAAGGACACAGCTTGAGACCTGAGGCACAGGCTGAGCTTTGCAGCCGTGCTGCTTGTATGAGACAAGCCAGTGCTGTTCCCTCCAGCCAAGACATGTCCCCAACCCCTGTAGGAAGGAAAGAGGATCACAGAGCTGTGCCTTCAGATCACGAGGCTGGTATAAACAAAGGCTTTTCTGAAGCATGTCCCCAAGCCTTCGGCTGCCACACACAGCTTCTTTCTGCGTTTTTTGTTTTTCAAGTTCAATCTGCAGCATTTCATCAGCATAGAAGTATTTCTGCCCTTCTTTCCAGTGCAGGCAGCACAGGAAAAGGAGTGTGATGGTGAAGGTGGCAGCTGAGCTAACCCAGCTTTCATCAACATGCTCTTTAGCATCCTTCAAGTGCTCTCTCTACACCATCCATGTGGTCTCTGACCAGCTGAAGGCAGGCCAAGACTTGTGCCTACCATCCTCCCACTTTCTCCCAATGGCTGCAAGCCCTACCCATCTTTGTCTCCTGGCCAAACAGCCTGCTAGCAGCAAATGCTCCTACTGACCCGGTCTCAAGGTCCCTGAGGCACAGAGCAGGAGGATGCACAGGCAGGGCCACAGCATCCAACTTACCCACAAGGACCCTAAAGCCTTCAGGGGCCTTCTCTGGGAGTTCTCACTGGGGCCAGAACCCAGAGCACCCATCCATTTAGGAGGCCAAGATAAAGCACAGCCACCAAATAGCACTGTGGTGTTTCCAAGGTTGATTGCTCTCCTCAGGGTGCCTCATTGCCTCTGTAGAGCCAGGCCACACACAAACTGAACCTTTTGTCCCATCCTTATGATACATCTTCTAGAAAACCATAGTTTGCAAGACCAAGTAGGTAGAGAAAGACACAGTGTAAATATAAGTCTCCTAGAGCAACTCTAAACTTCAATCAATCAAACCAATGGTAACTATACTTAGGACATAAACAAACCTTGTTCTTGTAAGATGGCATGACTTTGTCTGCTCTCCTTCATCCTTGAGGAGACACCTCTCATGGTAGTTGTGCAACACTCACAAACCAGTCAACAGAATTCATCACCTTCTCTTCTCCTGAGTCTTTAAGAGTCATGTATCTTCTGCAGTGACTCAAATAGTGGTTTCTTGTTGTCCAGGCTGTCATGACACAGAGAGCATCCAGCAATAAAACCAACCTGCAACAAATTTGAATATAAACCTGGCACTTCAATTGTTGACCAAAGGCACGTCATGTGCGTATGTCCACCTTTCTCACCTCTTCTCACACAAAATTAGCAAAACGAGACCTTTGGGGAAACCCTAAAACCATTTTAAAAACAGGATTAATGGGGAAATAAGATACTTGCCAAATGAAAAAAAAAATGCCTATAAGTATCTAAAGGGTGGGCTGAAGGAGGAGGGAGACAGACTCTTTTCAGTGATTGCCAGTGAGAGGATGAGGGGTAACTGGCATAAGTTGGAACATAGGAGGTTCCACTCAAATATGAGAACAAACTGTTTCACAATGAAGGTGACAGAGCCCTGGCAGAGGCTGCCCAGGGAGGTCGTGGAGTCCCCTCCTTTGGAGATTTTCAAGCCCCTCCTGGATGCCATCCTGAGTGACACGCTCTAGCTCTGGGCAATCCTGCTTCAGCAGGGGAGTTGGACTAGATGATCTCTACGGTCCCTTCCAACTCTAAAAATTTGGTGAAAATTCAGTGAAAAAAGCACCAAACCAGTAAAGTGACATGTCATTCCCAACAGGCTTCCAAGGGGGCAGGGGAGTATTTCAGGGTAGGGGGAAGCGAGAGGTGCTGTTAGAGAAGGTAGCTGATGAGGACCCATACAAACCTTCCCAAGGTGGCTTTTCCCACAGTGTGACACAACAGCAATGAAACAACATTTGGACCCCCACCATCTCCCTCCCCTGCCCCACGCTCCCTGAATCAAGCAGTACGACGACGATACGTTAAGGCACCACAAGTTTTCCCAAAGTAAAACAAGGGGCAGACCTTCATTTTGGACACCCGGGGGTCTGACACAAGCTCCTACCTCCATATAAAGGCAGCGCTGTGCAATCAGGTGAAAAACCCTTTTTTGTTTGGTTGGTTTTTTGGGTTGGTTGGGGTTTTTTTGGGGATGTGAATTTGATATTCCTGCCTGCTCTTCCAAAAGGTTTCCTTGCCCTCCGTGGGACTGCACCATGCAACAAGTCAGCCTAAGGTAGATTTATAGTATTGGGTGAAAATCAGATGAAGTTCAGGTTTTTTTCCCCGCTTGAGTTTAAGACTAAGCAAACTTGTGCTTTTCTTTGGGGTGAAATTGAAGCGCAAAGGGAAACTTGGGGGGGTGAGGAAAAGGAAACCAGGTAAGATGAAATGGAAAAGCAGGTTTTATTCCTGAACTCACGTGAACCCACACCACTGGCCTCCATGCATCCCCAACCCTGTCCACACCAGCCTGTAGCCCATAAATCTAACACTTGGAACTGAGCTTCAACATGGTTTCGACCACATGCAATTAACCCTAGTACGGGATTATTTTTTTTTTTTTTCAGGGCCTGGTCAGGTCCTGCCTGCATTTTAACTGGGAGAAAACTTGCATTGCCAGCAGATGTTGCCACTTTTGCAGTGGTATGTAGTTTGGGACCCCATATGCTCGGAAAAATTGCGTGCTCGGGCTATTAGGAAGGGCAGGGAAAAGATTCGCTGTAAAGATGAAATGCATTAAAGAAGCTCACGTGCTTTGTGATGGTGCTATGCCAGGCATCAGTAAATGTGACCAGCTGAACTTGCCTCCAAAAAAAAAAAAAAAAAATGGAGGGGTGGGAGGAGGAGGAACTGCTGGAACCCAGAATTATTTAAAAAGAAAACAAAACCTGGAAACATTCGCCAAGTGAAGCCAGACTTTGATGATTATTTTGTAATTATTCATGGTTGAAGGGACAGAAAAAACTCCAGTATTTAAATGTGATTATTTGTTTGGTTTTTTGTTTGAGTGCAATTGCTAATGGTGATGGTTAATGAGGGAAAAAAAAAAAAAAAAGGAGGAATTCTGTATAATTGACACACAGCACCGACCCCCCGACCCCCCCCCGCATTAGTTCCCAAGTCAAGCAGTAAAACCATAGTCTTATCGCTTTGGGCCTTATTCTTAAGCCTGTCTTCCAAATCCTGGGTAGTTGCCAGGAATGACTCTATTAAAAATAAAAAAAAAAATAAAAAAAGTTATCCTGGAGGGTCATGAAATACATTTCCCTGTAAGCCATACTCCATCCCTGTTGTTGCCATTGAGAGTGAGGGAAAGAAAAGTACATTTCTTTCTCATTTTTATAATACATTTAGGAATGATGATGGGATGCTCTGAAATGGCTCTGTACCCCTTTGAAGTTCTGCCTTCAATCTGAAAGAGATCTCAGGAGTCCAGGTGTGTTTATGAGCCACAAAACTTGTGCTTTGACAAGGTAGGATGCGAGGACTCAAGCTTCCCCTAGTGCTCCCCTGGCATCTTTGTCTGCCATCTGTGAATATCCAAGGAAAACTATTCTGCAGACTTCCCAGCTGTGAATGTCCTGCTGCCCTGCACATCCCCTCCAGTTACCAAGAACAATTGCATGCACAAAAGGAAAAGGCTGTGGCTCTAAACTCTACACTTCTTCCTATCGGCAGGATCTTGAATTCTCTGCTCAAGAAGCTGAGACACGGCAGCAGAACTCCCTCCGTGCATCAAAGGTCTTCAACAACAAAATACATCAACAGACAATAGTGCTGTTGGCTTAAGAGGTTTTCAGGATGTCCATCAGTGATTTAGGAACATACATTGCCCTGACACCCAAGAGATTTAAATCTTCTTTTCATCTTTCACTTCTGAAAATGCTTATCGAAGCAGGAATGCAAAAGTAAAAACTGTGGCCTGGGTGCTCCTCAACTAGTGGCCTTAGACTAGATCGGACCAAGACCTCCCAAGGTCTGAGATGTGTTGTCTCAGCCCTGCCTAGTGGTGGTCTGGCAAAATGTACCACCCTCTGGGTTCCTAGAAGAGCAGCTGCTGCCTGAGGTTGGTCCTGTTTCCTGTTGGAAGCCACCCAAGCTGTGAAGAAACACCATGGGTGGGCACTGAAACATCCAAAGCAACCTGAGACCTTTTTGGTTTCTTCCTAAACATGGGAGCATCATGCATGGAGCTCCTCTAGGTTACTAAAGACAGTGGTGCTGGTAGATGTGACAGAGGTCCCATATCCTTCTGGAACAGAGGTGGTAGACTTGGAAGTCTAACTTACCAGTTCTAAAGTGGCAACATCTTTGAGCAATTGACTCCAGTCCAGGATGTCTGAGATGTTTTTTTCCATCCAGTGACCTTATCCCCAGCCCTGAGCAATGAAACACTTGGGAGGGTTGTGTCATTCCCCTGCAGCGTGGCATGGCGAAGAGCAGAGCATCGATTTAAACTACAGCCAGATGGGTTCGAGTCAGAAATTAGAGAAAACTTTCTATCAGGAAAGACAAAAAATTACAGGCATTAATTTTCTGGAGACAAGCGGGTTTAAGTCTTCCTACCTGGCCAAGCAATCTCCTTTCCAGAGAAAGGAAGGGACGGGACAGGTTTGAGGATGGCTTCTTGGAGAAAATGGAGGTTGGGGAGAATCATGAACAAGCCCTTCAAGATTTGCTGGGATGGCAGATTCTGACTGCGGGAGCAGCAGCTTCATCATTTGTCCCTACCCAGGGTGGGTAGGAAGAGGGGGTCCTCAGATCAGCAACAGATGGCCTGTTGCACCAGGGATGTCTGTCTTTCTGACAGGGTCTGGACCCACCTGGTGATCCTGGCTGGCCAGAAAGGTCCCGTTCAGGCAAAGACTGCTAAAGGGGCATTTTGACAATCGCCTTCTTGCAGTCGCCAACAGGCATTGGCATTAGCTGGATTTATAGTGAAGCTTTATCTGTTGCCTGCAATTCTAATTTGTGGTTCGTAGGTCATAAAACTCCAGGTTTTCCAGGCAGGGGAAAAAAAAAGAAGTGACGATTGACTGTTACTGCTGCTGCTTTTTTTTCCTTTTTTTTTTTTTTTTTCCACTAGAGCTGTTTCTTATGCAGTTGTAACCAAATAGTAACCAAATAGACTGTCTAATGGCCAGTGCTGTTTATTCCAAAACAGTATGGATTTCCCATTTGCAATTCAAAAACCATAGGGTGTAACTTTCTTGGCTTGGCATGAAGCATGGGCAAGCTTCTAGGACGCAGAGACGACCCCGAGAAAAGCCATTCCTGCCTGAAGAAGGATCCATGAGAAATAAAGTGCCTTTCACTTTTGGTGAATAATGTATTTCTTAAAAACATCTCCAGCCTAAGCTGCAAAGCACTCATTTGTTTCCCAAAGTGAGTATTTATTAGACTCTGCATCGCTAAACATTTTTTATTCCCACATGAGAACTCATTTTTCTTGCCCCATGCAACAGACAGGCTTTCGTTCACCCTGGAAATTGGAAAAATTGGAAAAAAAAATCAAACTACAGAATTGCAGAGAAATAGTAGCCTGTGCCATTTAATTGGGAGACAGAGAATAAAATCAGAACAAACCCCCTATCAAACTGAAACCTGGCTGCCCACACTGGGCAATGCAGCTGGTTCTGTTTGTCTCTTAGACAAGACCACCCAGCCCACCACCACCCAAGGGTGCAGCCCGTGGCAGCACATTGAACAACTGAGCCTCGCTGAGTTCCACCTGCTAAAACGCTGCCATTTTGGGGGGGAGGGAGGGGTAAAAAGCAAAGTTCCTCACCCTCCTGACCAAGGAGAAAATTTGGCAAGCGTTTGAAAATTTTCAAAGTGGTCGCAAAGCTGCGTGAACCAAAAGATGATGGCGGGGGGGGGGGGGGGGGAAAGGCAACNNGGGGGGGGGGGGGGGGGGGGGGGGGGGGGGGAGAAATGCAACAGCTCAGAAAGACAAGATTTTTAAGGTATGGGGTTTTCCATATTCCCATCATTTCTGAAAGCCTGACAAATGTTGGTATGTTTACCTCGCAGAGTAACGTCATTATGGGAGAAAGCATCCAGGTTTTGGTGTATTATTCCGTGCTGGCATCTTGTTCAGTGCAGGTAAGATGTGGGGTTGGGTCTTGCATCCTCCATCTCTGGAGGGGTTCAAGGCCAGGTTGGATGGGGCT
>BJBW01020568.1:0-19649 GCA_004320125.1 Scolopax mira
CAACCCCCAGCTCTCTCGGCCTGTCCTCACAGCAGAGGGGCTCCATCCCTCTGATCATCTTCGTGGCCCTCTGCTGGACCCGTTCCAACAGGTCCATGTCCTTCCTGTGCTGAGGACTCCAGAGCTGGACACAGAGCTCCAGGTGGGGTCTCACCAGAGCAGAGCAGAGGGGTAGAATCCCCTCCCTGGCCCTGCTGGCCACGCTGCTTTTGATGCAGCCCAGGATGTGGGTGTCTCTCTGGGCTGCCAGCACACACTGCACGGGCATATCCTCCACACACAGCTACAGGCTTGCACCTACCCTCTCCGCCCCACAGGTGTGCTTGCCTGGCTGCAGGGACAGGGACAGGAGAGGGCACGGTGTGGCCTGTAGAGCCCAGGGACGAGGAAGAGAGGGAGGATGATGGGGACACCCAGCCCTCCTGGCACCCTGGAGCTCTGGATGCTGTGGCCAGAAGCCAGCAGCACTGGGCTGGAGCTGGCCTCTCTGTGCCAGTGGCGCTGGCAGGGTCCCGAGGAAGGGGTCTGTCTGTGTGTCCCTGCCAGGGACAGGGTGGCACAGCCTGGCTGAGGTCACCAATAAACCCTTTGCTAGCCATGCTGTGTGGGGCAGTACCTGGGGTCGGAGTGTGCCCAGCCCATGGGGTGTGTGCATGGCACGCACGAGGGTACCTGGGTAAGGAATGGCACCACCACCCCCTGCATCAGTGCAGGGAGGCTGGGCACTGTCATCTGGGGGCCACATACCAATCTATGCCCTTTGTGGGGGAGCCCAGGGATTTGTGTGGCACCCATGGGAGTCTCCTGGGCCAAGGGGGCTGCTGGACACCGGCATCAGGCTGCTCTCAGTGCCTGGTGACCACCCAAACGTGGGGTGTAGGGAGGGCAGGGACAGCCACCCTGCGGGCACCCTGCTCCCGTGCCCAAGCACTGCCCTGCCCACACTTGTGTTTCAGGACTGGTGGTACTGGGCTCCAACGGGGAGTACCCCTACCTGGCACCCCGTGAGCGGCTGGAGGTGGTGAGCTGCGTGCGCCGGGCTGTGCCCAGGGACCGCCTGCTGCTGGTCGGCTCGGGCTGCGAATGTGAGTGCCTGCACGGGCAGCCTGGGGGCCGTGCCTCCCCTCCAGGGCTTCCCTCACTCCTCTGCCTCCTCCCCAGCCACCCAGGCCACCATCGAGCTGACGGTCAGCATGGCAGAGGCAGGGGCCGACGTGGCGCTGGTCGTGACACCCTGTTATTACCGGGGGGGCATGACCAGTGCTGCCCTGGTCCAGCACTACACGGAGGTGAGCCATGCCCGGTGCCCGCTGGCAGTGGGACAGTGGGACGGGGAGCACGTGCCTCTTGTCTCCAACCCACCCCCAGCTGCTGAGCTCTGCCCGGCTGCCCGCAGGTCGCCGATGCATCCCCCATCCCCGTGGTGCTCTACAGTGTCCCCGCCAACACCGGCCTGGACCTGCCCCTGGAGGCTGTCCTCCCCCTGGCTCAGCACCCCAACATCATCGGGATCAAGGACAGCGGTGGGGACGTGAGTGGAGCAAGGCTTTCCTGCGGCTGGCTGCCACCAAACCTGGCCCCGAGCTGGGAACGGAGGAGCTGGCACTTGCAGCCCTCCCGTGGGCCTCAGGGATGCCACACAAAACCCACGGGGGGCGACGGGGTGATGCCCACCCTGGGGCACAGCATCTCTCTCCCCAGGTCACCCGCATGGGGCTGATGGTCCACAAGACACAGCAGGAGGATTTCCAGGTGCTGGCGGGATCGGCTGGCTTCTTGCTGGCGAGCTATGCCCTGGGTAGGTGCTGCAGCCCCTGCTTGGCCAGGGGCACGGTGTCCTTGTCCTTGTGGGCACTGGTAGGGACTGGCAGCCAGGCAGGGGGAGGCAGGCGAGAGGTGGCGATGCCTGGGAGGTGCTGGCTGGGCACGGCATGCCGAGCTGGCTGCCAACGTACCCTGGTGTCCCCAGGTGCCTCTGGGGGGGTCTGCGCCCTCGCCAATGTCCTGGGGGCCCCACTGTGCCAGCTGGACCGCCTGTGCCGCGAGGGCCACTGGCAGGAGGCCCGCAACCTGCAGCACCGGCTCATCGAGCCCAACATGGCGGTAAGAGGGCATCACCCCCTGGGATGCCGAGGGGTCGGGGTGCTGGGCCACGGCAGAGCTGGGGGCAAAGGATGGAGGTCCCTTGGGGCTGTGGGGGGTTGGAGTGGTGGTCCAGGGGGGACAGGATGGCACAGCACCCGGTTGGCGAGCCGAGCTGGGCTGGAGGCAGTGGGGTGGGAAATGCCAGCCTTGTCGTGCCAGGAACAGAGTGTCCACTGGCAGCAGGCACCTGCCCGGCCCCCAGCGGGAGCACTATTTTTAGGCAGTGATGTGGGGAAGAGCTTCTCCTCCCCAGGGCCCCCCCGCACTGCAGAGTGGCCCATCTCTGCCACAAAGAGCTCGCTGTGCCCCAGGGATGCTCCCCTGCGTGGCCATGCTCTGTGCCACCACCCTCCGTGGGTTGCCCAGCCCTGCAGCCCCCCCATGGGTCCAGTGTGGGAGCCCAGGGATCAGCAAGCCCCCCCACCCACCCCCTCCTTCCCACAGGTCACGCGCCGGTTTGGGATCCCGGGGCTGAAGAAGGCCATGGAGTGGTTTGGTTATTACGGGGGTCCCTGCCGTGCACCCCTGGCCCCGCTGAGCCCCGCACAGGTTGAGGAGCTGAGGGGCACCTTCAGTGCCAACGGCTGGCTGTGAGGGGCTTGCCCTGGCAAGGCATGGGAGCCAGGGACCCCGGGAGCTGGGGACATGGTGGGGCCACTGGGATGTGGCCAGGAGAAAGCCACCCATCACTGCTCCCTACCCTGAGCAGAGCGGGCAGGGGGGGATGCCCAGCAACCCCTGGCACCTCTGCATCCCCCACCAGCCCTCAGGATCCTGCCATCCTCACCTGGGAAGGAACGGGTCCCGGTGCCATCAGCCAGGAATAAACCTGCTGTTTACCCCCCCCCCCCCCCCCCCCCCCCCGCCCCCCCCCNNTTTTTCCCCCCCCCCCCCCCCCCGCCCCAGTGTCTGCAGTCTTGCCCGTGTGAGCAGCCCCCCCTCGGTCCCTGCAACTGGCAAAAAGGACACGGCCCCGGGTGTTTGGCAACGTGGTTTACTCAGCTGAGGCCCTGCAGGCGGCAGCGCAAGGCAGGGTCACGGCAAGGCACGGGACCGGTGCGGGCAGAGACTGGCAGGGAGGGCACAGCCCCTGCAGCCCACCCCCAGGCTGCCAAGGCTGCCGGGACCCCCGTGCCACAGCCAGCCTGACCCCACCGGGGTGAAGATGAGCACACAGCAGGGAGATGAAGGATGCATGAGGTGGGTAAGATGGGGAGCTGTGTGCCCCCTGCCCACCCTCTTTGCCCCCTCACCATGCCTCTATCCCCTCCGCAGGCTCCCTGCCCCAGCCCTGGCACCCCCAAGCAGCCCTGCTCGTGCCCCTCATCCCAGGCTCTGGCTGACCCTGCTCCTTGCTCGCCATGGCGCCTGCCTGCTCCGGCAGCAGGCACGGGCCAGGCTGGGCATCCCCCGGTCCCCCTTGGCAGGGATGCTGCTGCAGATGTCCCCTAGGGCAGTGGGTGGGCTGGATTGGCACAGGGATGAGGGGGGCACAGCCCCTTCAGCTGGCCCCGAGAGCAGGCTGGATCCTTTGGAGGCACCATGTCACCCTGCCCAAGGCAGGCAGGGGATGGCTGGCCACCCGGAGGTGAGGGCACAGGCCATGGGGTGCCCACCCTGCCTCGGGACTAGTGTAGGGAAGCGAGCCAGGAGCTGCCCCTCTGCGGGCATGTGGTCCAGCCAGCAACCCACGGCCAAGGCACCCTGGCAATGGGGTCAGGGCCCAGCCCCAGCCCCTACGCCCCAACTCCTTCACCCGTGGCTGGCTGGCAGCCCCAGTGGGCTGCAGCCTTCCCAAGGGGGCAGAAGGGCTGGGCCCTGGCTGCTCCAGCGGGTGGCAGGGCTACAGGCAGAGAGAGAAGGCACCACGGCACTTGGGTGGAGAGCTGGGGAGCCCTGTCCCCCCCCCCACTGGCAGGGGCTCAGCAAGGGGGCTTGGTGTGGACACCTGGCCCTGCCAAGGCTGGGCGGCAGCAAGCAGAGGGCAGGGGAGACACCCCGAGGTGTCACATCCCCGGTCCCAGGGGAAGCAGGGCCAGCCAGTGCCTGGTGTGGGGGTCCCCACCGCAGCAGGAGAGGGGAAATGCAGGGCATCGTCAAGCCATCAGGTTGTGGGCAGACTTGGAGGCGCCCTGGGCCCTCTGGATGATGGCCGGACACTTCTCCCGCCGCAGCAGCTTGTTGTTCTCGAAGAAGCCCTCGTTGCGGGGCACCCCATGGGAGCCGTCGGGGAAGGTCAGGAGACCTGGGGAGGGAAGGGCTGGGAGTGATGGGATGGGGGGGTTGAGGGGGGTGCTGGATGGGGGAGACGCTGAGCCAGGACCCTGCAGGGCTGTGGTTACCACACTGCTCTGCTGGGCACTCACCAAAACCATACACGCGCCCGCCTTTGAACTCGCCCTCAAAGGTCATGTTGTCGCAGCGGGTGAAGACGCCGACGCCATTGAACTTGCCCTGCACAAACTCCCCCTCGTACCTGCACGGGAGCAGCTCCTGAGGCAGCAGCTCCTCAGGGTAAAGGGGGATGCCCGGGGTGGGGTGCGTACCCGGTGGTGCCACTCTCACCTGGAGCCGTCAGAGAAGGTGAGCACCCCGCAGCCGTGGAAGAGCCCGTTCTCAAAGTGCCCCACGTAAGAGGTGCCGTCAGCAAAGGTCAGCTGCCCAACGCCATGCCTGCGACCTGGGAGAGGACAGAAAATGGGGATGGATGGATGGAGAGAGGCAGGGATTGCCCTGGCGTGGTGGTGGGCAGGGACGGGGGGTGCTGCTGGGACCCCGGCGTAGGCAGAACCATCCCCTCCCACCCCGTCTCACCTTCCTTCCACTCGCCGCGGTATTCCTCTCCATTGGAATAAGTGAAGGAGCCTTTGGTGAGGGTCATGGCGACAGCCTACGGCAGCGCAGGACAGGAGTTGGCAGAGAGAGGGACAGAGGAGGGCTGCTGGGTGGGAGTCAGACCCCAGCTCATCCAGAGCCCCCCGCGTCCCCTCGGCTCACGGGAAGACACGTGTCTGCCCAGGAGGTGGCTCTGCTGGGCCAGACGGCAGATGAGGAGGGTGACCCCAGGATCTGGGCCGCCCTGCCCTGCCTCTGAAACTCCAGCCGCCAGGTTCGGGTGTCTGTCTGCCCCACCGCAGGGCTCGGGGGCGATGTGAGCCCCAGGGGGGTCACAGCCCCGTGAAATGTGAGCGAGCGGTGGGAAGAGGAGCCCGGGCAGAGCTGTCTGCCTGCAGCACAGCCCCCCGGCAGGACCTGGGAAGGGGAGTCCTGCCATGCAGCAGGCTCAGGCCAGGGGCCAACCCAGCTCAGGAAAGAAAGAGGCAATTTGGACAGGAGACACTTGCCACGTTGTGCTCTTCAGAGAGCCTGTGGGGTTCCGAGTTCCAGCGTGGAGGACGAGCAGACCCAGCTCACCCCCCAGAGATGATGTGACCGCTCCTCCTAAGGGGGACAGCAGAGAGAGGAGCCGGGGGCTGCAGCGCTTTGCTCAGCCACCAAAGGGTTTGCAAACCCTGCCTGCTGTGACAGCAAGCAGCCCCTGGAGCCCTGCACACCCCCAGAGCTGCTGCTGCACAGCACAGCTCTCCCCAGCACCAGTATGGAGCTGGCCCTGTTGGCGGAGTGGGCACTGGTGGCTCTGGGTGCAGCTTGGGAAGTGCCTGTCCTGGGAAGGGGGGTATCCCCACTTCCAAAGCTCACAGGAGGCTGCGCATCCCTGGAGAGACACGCTGAGGGGGCAGATGTGGCAGCCGGGAGCACCGGGGGGAACATGGCAAGGGCTTCGTGTCCAGAGGAGAAATGGCCCCAAGCCCAGCAGTGACTGAACAGGGCTCTCTGCTGATGGGAGAGACTGGGAGCTCAGCACCGGCTCCCCAGCACCACTGGGGACACCTTCAGCAGTGCCAGGAGGAGAGAAGGTGCTGCTGCAGGTTCTGTCCCATTAATGCCCACGGCAGGGGAGTGCTCCGACCTGCAGCTTCACCCAGGGAGCAACCCTGGGGGCAACCCAGATGCCCAGCACCCAGACGTCCCCCCGCTGGCACCCACACCCACACCCCACAGCCCTGCATGCACGGCACCCACGGCAAGCAGGGACACCACCACACACACAACTCTGAGCCCACCACCTGCCCAGGCCAGGCACCCACGGGCTGGAGACACGCACGAGGCTGAGGGGTGCAGGGCCCACGCACCCATGGGGGGCACACACACCCCCTGCCTGATAGCGTGCCAGAGGTGGGGATTGCACCCACAGCTGATGTGTGCACACCCCACTGTGTCCATGCACCCACAGGTGACGGACACACACCCTGCCACGTCCATGCACCCACAGCTGAAGGATGCACACCCCTCCGTGTCCATGCACCCACGGCTGATGTTGCACACCCTGCCATGACCATGCACCCATGACTGATGGACACACACCCTGCCGTGTCTCCATGCACCCACGGTCACCCTGCCACGTCCATGCACCCACGGCTGAAGGATGCACACCCCTCCGTGTCCATGCACCCGCGGCTGATGCAGGCACGCCCCGCCGTGTCCATGCACCCACGGGCGGCGGACGCACGCCCCCTCACCGGGGCACCCGTGGCGGTGCCCGCAGGCCCGGTGCCTGCCCAGGGGCGGTGCGGGCGGCGCAGGGACCCGCGGCCCGCGCTCACCTGGCTCGGCGCTGCCCGCCCGCACCGCTCCCCAGGGCTGTCCCGCCGAGGGGCGGTGGCACGGACACCTCCCCTGCCAGTCCCCGGCCCCGCCGGGCAGTGCCACGCCGCCGGCCTCCATCCGCGACCGCCGTTGGCTGACTCCGCAGCGACCGCCAGCAAGGCGGCCGCTCATTGGCCAGCATCGCGGCACGCCCTCGCCGACCGCCATCTTTGTGTGGGGCAAGGCGGTTTCCTCCCCGGGCGTATCAGCTGTGGGGCGGTGCCCCGCTCTGCCGCCATCTTTGCGAAGGGCAGCGGGGCTCCGCTGCCGCTCCGAGCGGTCATCTTTGTGCGGGGCATACGGCGGGAGCGGGGGGCAGGCGGGTAGGCGAGTGTCCTCCCCCAAAACGGGCCTGCAGTGCGAGGCGGGGGGGGGGGGGGGTGGGGGGTGGTTCCCATGGCGACGCCGGGCGGATGTGGGCGGGGCGTGGGCGGAGCGGCCAATGGGGCGTGTCGGCGCGGTGACGCGAGCGGAAGTGGCGGGCGGCGCGGCGGGGCCGGGCGGGCGTGATGGACGAGACGAGCCCGCTGGTGTCGCCGGAGCGGGCGCAGGCCCCGGACTACGGGCTACCGGGCGGCGCCGTGCGCACCCTCCCGGCCGCCGCACCTCCTCCCCCTCCTCCTCCCCCGCCGCCTTCTCCTCCCGCTTCCCCCAGCGGCCGCGACCGCGAGCGGCAGCCGCTGCTGGAGCGCGGGGCGCGGGGCCCGGCGGCGGCGCAGGCCCAGGCGCAGGCCCAGGCGGCGGCCCAGGCCCAGGTCCAGGCTCAGGCGGCGGTGCAGCGGGAGCGGAACGACTTCCCCGAGGACCCCGAGTTCGCTGAGGTGGTGCGGCGGGCCGAGCTGGCCAGCGAGCGCGGCATCTTCCCCGAGCGCATCTCGCAGGGCTCCAGCGGCAGCTACTTCGTCAAGGACCCGCAGGGGGTGAGCCGGTCAGGCCTGTCCGTCCTGGGGGGGAGCTGGGGATGCTGGCCCGGGGGTGGCCGGGGGCTGGTAGGAGCAGCTGGAACCCCCCTGGGCTTCCCCCGGGGGAAATGGAGTGAGAGCAGCAGCAGGTGCAGGGGGTGGCTGTGTCCAAGTGCTGCTTCAGCCGCTCCTGTGGCTCATCCTCTCCCCCAGGACTGCATCAGCATCTCCTGGCCACGGTGACTCCAGCCCCAGGGCTGCCACTCAGAGAGCTGAGCTGGTTTTTGGCCTGTGAGCCGTCTCCCCTGTGGCTGGGCGGTTGACGTAACCCAGGAGCAGTCCTCGGCCGTTGTAGCCGGTCGCCATCGATCTGGTCAGCAGGGCTCCAGCTGCCTCCACGCCGCTGGCTGGATGAGT
Source organism: Scolopax mira (assembly GCA_004320125.1). NCBI lineage: Eukaryota > Metazoa > Chordata > Aves > Charadriiformes > Scolopacidae > Scolopax > Scolopax mira. The sequence goes on from BJBW01020568.1 coordinate 8,172, forward strand.
GTGCAAGCACAGGGCGGCTTGTCTCGTGACCTGCAGTGCCCAGCTCAGCTACTTGAGCTGTTGCTGCTTCCCGTGACTCCCTTTGCTGTGTCTGAGCTGGGATGCTTCCGGGGAAGCAGGAGGACTGGTCTCACTGGTGTGCCCTACTTTTCCTGCCCTGGTGGAGTACAGCACCTGGGAGCCATGGCAGGCAGACACCCCAGCTGAGCTATGGGGCTGTGGGGCAACACACACTTCCTGCCTTCGTGCTCCTTCCCGTTGCCCAATATGAAATGTGGTCGCTGGGGTGGGTGGCTGGATGAGCTGCCCTGGGGATGGCCGGGCAGAGGCTGCCTGGCTGTAGAAAGTCTGAACTTGGCAATGGGTGGTGGGGGATGTGTGCAGGGAGCTAAAGTCTGAGTACTCCTGGCCATGTCACCTGGCAGGTTCCCTGCCCTGCCCTCAGTGAGATGTGGTGTGTGTCTAGTGCCTGTGGCTTGCTGCCCAGGGTCACCAAAATCTCCTGAGTGCTGGCGCAGGAGGGAGCACAGTGCATTGCTGTTGTGGGCAGGGGATAAGCACACCAGGAGAAAAACTTCTCACTTGTGTCTGCTTCCCTTTGGGCTGCCAGGGCCCAAGCTGCCCTAGCTGGGATGTGCTTCCCCAGCCCTGGCAGCTGCCGTCATCCCAAGTGGTGGTTGTGTCTCTGGGCTGGCCCAGTTCCCTCTGCCCTGCTGCTGGTGCCAGGCAGACTGTTTTCCCTGCCACTGCTGCTCCCAGTATGAGTCTGTCTGGGAGGGGATGCTGTGCTGCCAGACCTCTGGCCCCGGCACTGTCCCTGCCTGGCTGGGCCTTGCTTAACCGAACTGGATTCGTGGCCACAAGGCTCCGTGCTGCCAGAGCTCCAGGCAAGCCTCTTGCAGGCTCAAATCCAAGGACGTGTTGGCAGTTTTGTGCCTTCACACGGGGCTGAGGAGGGTATTGCCTTCCTGCCTGCTCAGAGGAAGTAACTTATGTGTGTGATCTGGGTATTGCTGAAATACTCCCATTCCCTCAAACGAATCCTCTTCCTGGTGGACAAAACCTTGCTCCTGCCTGCTCTGGGCTGGCTTCTGGCCCCTGGCAGACTGAGATTGCACTAGGGTTTCCCTCTGGGGTGCATGTCCCACTTATCACATCGTGGCATTAGCTAGGCTTGGGGAAGTGCCACCCACACAGGCTGGGTCTGGTGCCAGCCATGGGGAGGAGGGCCGGTCGCGTGTGCTGATAAGTCACCTCAGAGCTGGGGTTGCCAGCCTGGAGCTGCTCCGCAGCCCCCCAGGGATGCCTGGCACATGGGGGCAGGTGGCCTCACTCCTTGCCCTAGCCCTTGTCTCAGCTGTGTGGTTTGGCAATGCTGGCTTGGAGGCGATGCAGCACCTAGTATGAGTCTTCTGTGCCCTCTGCAACAGGGGTACCTGTGTTGCTGTCCCTGCTGTTGGGCTGTGCTGCTGGCACCAGCTGGTGGCCAGTTTGGAACTGCCTTTGCCCACTTGTGTATGTAGAGGGCCAGCCTCTCTGCTGTCCCTAGCTAGGCTCCTCAGCACGAAGCCCAGGGCTCCTCAGGAGTCCTCCAGCTGCTCGGCTGTTCTGGACCCTGGTCGGTTTTGCATCAGCTCCATTCAATGGATTTTGGAGCCAGGGCAGAGATCGCTATTCCCCTCCCTCTCCTGTGTGGAGGTAACGAGCAGCAGTGAGCAGTAATTCTCCCAGCCATCCAAAGGTCACTGAGATGTGGCTGGAATGTTTACCAGGGGACAGCATCATCACTGGTGTCTTTTGGGACAAGAAGGGTTGTTTGCAAGTATTTGAGCTGGGTATGAAGGTCTTTGAACAGCACCTTGCTTTTGTGGGATGGGACACTGGCAGGGGAAGGGTCCCTCACAGCTCTTGCCTTACCTCTTTCCCAGGAGCTGGTTATTGCCCTGGTGAGGGGTTGTTCTGGGACCGTTCGTGAGTGTCCCCAAGGTGGGCTGGCTCGGGCAAAGTGTCCCAACTCTGCCAACTGCCTTGAGTCAGCCCTCTTCTCTCCTGCTCACAGAAAATCATTGGCGTCTTCAAGCCCAAGAATGAGGAGCCTTACGGGCAGCTGAACCCCAAGTGGACCAAGTGGCTGCAGAAGTTGTGCTGCCCGTGCTGCTTTGGGAGAGATTGCCTTGTCCTCAACCAGGGCTACCTGTCGGAGGCAGGTGCCAGCCTGGTGGACCAGAAACTGGAACTCAACATCGTTCCTCGCACAAAGGTGAGGGGACAGCTGCTGGGATCTCATCCTGCAGAGGCTTTTCATGTGCACAGCTCTGCTTGCACTTTGTCTTGGGGCACTCCTGACTTCGGAGATGTTGTGTTGAGAGCTTTAGACCAGGACTTCTGCTGCTCAAGCCATGGGGATCCTCGTGCTGGGCAGAGCTATGGAAAATATGGTGTCTTGGTTTTAGCAGCCAGTCCTGTGACAATTGCCAGGTCCCCCTGCTGACGTCTGTGCTCCTGTCCCCCCAGGTGGTGTATTTGGCCAGTGAGACCTTCAACTACAGTGCCATCGACAGGGTAAAGTCCAGAGGAAAACGGTTGGCTCTGGAGAAGGTGCCCAAAGTTGGCCAGCGCTTCAACCGCATCGGTCTGCCGCCCAAGGTAGGGCTGCCGGCCTCTGCGCTTGACTGTGGCTGTTTCTCCCTCCTCTGCAGCCCCCCTGTAACACAGCCTCTCCTCGCCTCAGGTGGGCTCCTTCCAGCTCTTTGTGGAAGGCTACAAGGATGCCGACTACTGGCTGCGGCGGTTTGAAGCTGAGCCGCTCCCGGAGAACACCAACCGGCAGCTGCTGCTGCAGTTCGAGCGGCTGGTGGTGCTGGACTACATCATCAGGAACACGGGTAGGGCCACCTGCTTGGTGTGGGACACTGCCTGCTCCTTCCTGCACTGCCAGAAAGAAGAGGGGAGCAGGGGCTTGGCATCTCTTCCCGGCCCCCCAAACTCCTCTCAACACCACTTGGTTGCTGCCAGGTGGGCAGAGGGCAGCTGCTGTGGGTTCCCACCACCGTGGCCGTGCTCTGGCTGCTGGCCTGCATTCTGGGAGACCTGAATTCACCACCGTGCTGGGGTGAATGTTTGCCAACTGCCAGGACCCGGGGAGATCTGGAGATGCAGCACTTGACTGTGCCCCTGTATCCCACTTCACGCTGGGCTTTTGAGTTCCTGCCAGGCTGGTAGGGTTTGGGGTAGCACTCCGGGGCTTGTGGGCTGACCTTTCTCTCCAGGACTGGTTGTGTGGGGGTTGATGTGGCTTCCCAGGCCTGCAGCAAGCTCATGGGCTCTGGAGTATAGAGTTTGGGCCCAAAACTGGTCTGGCTTACTTCTGGATCAGAGGAGTAACCTGCCTGGTGTGGTGCAGGCAGACCCTGGCACTGACACAGCTGCTTTTATGTCCCTGCAGATCGAGGCAATGACAACTGGCTCATCAAGTACGACTGTCCCCTGGACAGCGCGGGCGTGCGGGTGAGTTCTTCCCGGGGGGTTCTGTCCCTGCAGGCTGGGGATCCCCTGGGGATCTCCCAACTGACCTGGGTTCCTGAGCGTGTGGAAGCCTGATGTCTTGCCCTCTGTGCTGGTGGTTTGTGGCCTAGTGGGACTTTGTGAGGATGCAGCTGGGCTCTATGGGTGAAACTGGTGTTGCTGGTCCTGTGCATTCTTTGGGTGAGGCCTGGTTGAAGGAGAAGCTTTGTACCCCTCCCGTGCAAAGCAGACAGTGTTTCCCCATGGACACGGGGCCACAGTATAGGTGAGAGGCCTCTGTGCCTCTGCAGTAGCCAGGGCAAAGCTCCTGGCAGTGGGGCTGCAGGAGGTGGGAGGACTGTTCCTGCTGGGGAAGCCTCCTTGTGACAAGCTCTGCTTCCTTCCAGGACAGTGACTGGGTAGTGGTGAAGGAGCCCATCATCAAGCTGGCTGCTATAGACAACGGTTTGGCCTTTCCTTTGAAACACCCGGACTCCTGGAGAGCTTGTGAGTCCCTCAGGCTGTGCCTCAGGCGAGCCGTACAACTCTGCACTCGGGCATCCTCCTCAGGGGCTGTAGAGGAGAGGGCTAGGGCTGTCCCTCTGCAAACCTTCTGGGCTCACAGGCAGCTCCATCTCAGCAGAAGCTGTAGGAAGTGGGTGCTGGACCCTTTGTCCCAGATGCAGGTGACCTGGCATGCAGGGGCATGTGGCACGATCTCTTGTTTTCCCCAGATCTAATGTCTCATGCTTTCTCCCCCAGATCCGTTCTACTGGGCATGGCTGCCCCAGGCCAAAATCCCCTTTTCACAGGAGATCAAGGACCTGATTCTTCCCAAGATCTCAGACCCCAACTTTGTCAAAGACCTGGAGGAAGATCTGTATGAGCTCTTCAAGGTGAGCTGAGGAAGTGGGTGAGGATGGCTTTGGAGGAAAAAAAGTGGGGGTGGTGTCAAGGTGGCCAAGCTCCTGACAGTTTCTGATCTGAGCTGTACCAGGGTCATCCCTTTGCCAGGAGCTGAAGATTCAGTGTGGGGAGAAGCAGGAAACCTGTGGACAGAGGCTTGCTTGGGGAACAGGCATCTCTTGCACGTTGTGGGGCAGCAGGTGGATCCCACTGTGTTCTCTGCTCTCTGTCTTGCAGAAAGACCCCGGCTTTGACAGGGGACAGTTTCACAAGCAGATTGCTGTCATGAGAGGCCAGGTAAGCTGTGTGTAGGGAAGGCAGATCCCTCCTGTGTGGTAGGAGAGATGCTGGGGTGGAGGCTCCCTGTCGCTCTGGTGGGACAGCTGAGATGTTGCTCTGTTGTGCCCTACAGATCCTGAACCTGACTCAGGCACTGAAAGATGGCAAGAGCCCCCTGCACCTGGTTCAGATGCCTCCTGTGATTGTGGAAACGGCACGATCCCACCAGCGCACCACCAGCGAGTCCTACACGCAGAGCTTCCAGAGCCGGAAGCCCTTCTTCTCCTGGTGGTAGCCATGGGAGCCAGGGGCAGGGCTTGGCCGCCTTGGACTAGCGTTGCCAGAGGAGCTAGGCCACCGCCGGCTCCTGTGGCTGGGACTCGACCTGCTGGGGAGAGCGAGCAGGTGCAGCTGGAGGAACCTGCAGCTGAACTGGAGGAGCCAGGCAGGTCGGGCACCGTCTCTCCCCAGCTCTGTCGGAGCTCGGTGTCCTGCCTGGGGTGGGGGGAGAGCCCCGGGGGGGTGGTGTGGGAATCCACCGGGAGCCCGTGGCGTGGCTGGGACCCTGCCCCTGCTTCCCTCCCTCCCTCCCGCGGCCTGCATGCAGATCTGAGCACCCCTGCTTGGGGTGCCCAGGTCCGGATCTACACAGCCCCCTACATCCCCTCGCCGGGGCTTTTCTTCCGGGCCGTGCTGGCTGCTGGGCTGGGAAGGCCTGGGGTGGGTTCTACTCCCTGCCTTTCCCCGAAGGTGTGCTGCACTCCTCCACCCTCCCTCCTCTGCCCCAACCCCGTGCACGCTGCTTTCCTCAGGGGGAGTTCCTGCTGCTGTAGCAGGGACCGCAACGAACGGCTGTTCTCTGGCTGGGGGCTCAAGGAGGGGACACGAGGGACACCTCCCGGGGCTGGCTCGTGGTGTGTTTAGACACGAAGGGGGAAGAGGTGCTGGTTTGTCCCTGCAAAGAGCGGGTGGCTCTGGGAGGAGCTGTGGAGTGGTGCCTCCTTCCGTGGGAGCCCCCGCCAGCTGGAAAGGGCTGAGGGTGGGTGCAAGTGGCCTGTCCTTCCTCCTCTGCCCCAGTCCACCCCTCCTGCCGGGTCTCCGTGCCTGCTCTTGCTTGGCTTTTGCCCCTACTCCCAGCAAGCTCCCTGGCTGCTGTGCAGCCAGCACGGTGCCAGCCTTGTCTGTGCCTAGGGGTCCCCCGTGATGGGCAGGGGGGCTGCCGGGAAAGAGGAAGGGCTGGAGGGGGCTCTTCTGCTGCGTGGGTGGGAGGTGTGATGGGAGCACAGAGCGGGAGCCAGTGTGGGTTCCCGGCTGCTCTGGTGCTGACAATCTCCCGGGGCTGCTGCGGGTGGGGGAGCTTGTGTTGTATAAAAGGGTCCTGGGGGCTGCTGCCTGCGCCTGCTTGCCTTGAGCTGCACCTCCTCCTGCTGCCCGGGGAAGCCCGTGTTGGGTCTCGCCGTCCTGTTAGCCCTTTTTCGGGGGTCGGGGCGGGGGGACTGAAGGTGGTTTGGGAGGGGAGAGCGGCTCCCACACATCCTGGGTGGGGAGGAGGGGGGGCTCAGCACTGGCTGTGGAAGCACAGGGTGGGCAGCGGTGAGATCCCCAGCTCACTGGCCAGGCCCAGCTGCATCTCCCTCCAACTGACCCAAAATGTATTGTTCTAACGCACTGTAGAAATGTATGTAATGTATTTAAATCATACCACTGTCTGAAGAACAGAGCTGCCCTTGGGCCTGCCTCTCTCCCCAGCGCCCGAGAGCGGGTTGGGACCCTTCCCCTTGCACTGGTTCCAGTACAACAGCCCCCACCGAGGTCCTGGGGCCGGGATGGGGGGGGGGGGAAGGGGGGTGGGCAGGACACAGCCAGAGCCTCACGCAGCCGCCACCCTCCACCCTTTATTAACCATTATCCCCAGTCCAGTACCCTTAGTGTCCTCAGAGAGCCCGGCTGTCCCGGTGCCTGCAGCCCCGCAGCCCCTGCTACGTGGACCCCGCGGGCTCCTTGCCCCCGCAGCCGCCCTCCGGCTCCTTCTCCTCGATCCTGCGGGGAAGAGGCCCGTGTTAGCGGGGAAGAGGCCCGGCCGCCCTTCCCTCGCCCCACCGGTTCCCCTGGGCCCGCACCTACCGCAGGCGGCCGAAGTTCCGCAGCCCCACCGTTCCGCCGCCGGGCTGGGCCGGTCGCCGCCGCTGCCGGAGTCGCCGTAGGGCCCGGGCCATGCGCCGTTGGCCCGCGTACCGCCAGACGAGGCGGGCTCGCTCCTCCGGCCGCTCGGCCCCGCCGCTCCGGAACAGGCTCCGCAGCTCCCGCAGCCCCACGTCCTGGAAGATGTTGGCCGAGGCCCGTTTGCGGGAGCGGGTCGCCGGTACCGCTCCCTCCCCCGCCCCGGGAGGGTCGCTCACCACCGAGGCCGGCGTCCCCATGGCTCCCGGCCGTTGCGGGAACCGGAGAGGCGGTGTCAAGCTCCGCTCCCGCCGGCCGTCCAGCCCGGCCGCCCGCTCGCTCGCCACCCCCGGGATCCGGTGCACGAAGGGCGGGGGAAGGACGCGCAGGGCGGGCAGGAGGCCAACGGTGCGGGTGGGGCCGCCCGGGAACGCGGGAGGCGGCTTGGCTTGGCCCGGGGCCGCTCCGGTCCCGCCCCGTCGGTGCCCGGGGGCTCTTAAGGCCCTGCCGTGACCCCTTTATTCCCCTCGCACAGACCCGGCGGGTAGGGGGTTAGGTCCGCCCGGTCGCCGCCGTTACCGGGGTCCCGCCGTAATTACCAGAGTACCTCCGCCCTCGTCCATTCACCCTCCCCGCGCCCCAGTTCATTCACTCGCCCCGCCCTCCCTTCGCTCGCTCCGCCCTCCCTTCATTCACCCCCCCGCTCCCCGCCACCAATCAGCGCCAGCCTCCTCGCCGCAGCAGCCAATCGGTGCGATGAGGGGCGTGGCCATACTGCCCTCCCGGAAGCGACGGGGGGGGGAGACGGGGACACGTGGCGCGACTCACGTCAATGGGCGGGAGGGCGCAGAGCGTCACACCGAGGGGGGAATCCCGGGTGACGTAGAAGGGAGCCCCCGGTGGGCGCCGGGTCCCGGTGCGGGGCCGCCGCCGCCGCCACCGACCGCCTCCTCCTGCCGCCGCGCCCCCCGGGGGGCGCGGCGGCAGGAGGAGGCGGTCGGTGGCGGCGGCGGCGGCCGGTGGGTGTCCGGCGGGAGGCGTGGCGGGGAGGAGAGAGAGGCCCCGAACGGGGAGGACCGTTAAGGCACCAGATGTTTGGCACCGAGAGGCGGGAGGAAGTCGTTTGCCCGGGGCCCTGAGTCCCGCCCGCTCCCATAAAAACCCACCCTAAAAAGCCCCCCCGCGCCATGGCCCGCACGGTTCCCCCGGTAGCTCCGCCACCGGGGCCGCCGGCCCGCGGTTCGCTTAGCCTTCACCGTGTCTACCTTCGAAGCCCGTTGGGGTTGCTGCGGTTGGGGCAGCTGGGGCTGGGTGCCGCTTTTTGGGTGACGGTGGCGGCTCACAAGTACGAGGGGGCGGCTCATTTCGCCCTCTTCGCCGCCGTCCTGGTTTGGCTCCTCACCTTGGCTCTTTTCGGGCTCAGCCTTTTGGGGCGCTGGGAGCTGGTCCCCTGGCTGGGCTCCCGCTGGCTCCTCACCAACCTGCTGCACGACCTGGCCCTGGGCGTAGGGCTCTACGCGGCCGCCACCGGCATCATGGGCTACAAAGCCGGGAAGAAAAGCTATTGCAACCTGCCGGGCTACAGCCAGCACTGCCTCTACGGGGCCTACCTGAGCGCCTCCATCTGCGGGGGCATCGCCGCCTGCCTGTACCTCTTCTCCGGGCTCTATTGCCTGTCACGGCGCTGCCGGGACCAGCGGGACATCGTCTGAGACCCACCACCGCCCTCGCCTCCCCTTCTCCTCGGGGGACCAAGCGACCCTGCCGCCCTATCTCCTCCTGGCTGACTGCACCACGCTTCCTCCGGAAACTCCTGCGACAGACGGATGGACAGACAGAAGCCTTCCCCTGCATCCCACCGAGACAGCCGCTGCACAGGCCCCTCTCCCACCCCCGGACAGATGTAGAGCGTTGTAAGTGGAAGGACCCAAGTGGAGTGCCCCTAAGAGGGTCTCCAATCTCTGGAGGCTCCCCCAGGGCCCCTGCCCAGCTCTCCTGCCCCCGGCTTTGCAGACGCTGTGTGCTCAGGTGGGTGCTGACCTGGCTCTGGGACGGAGGGGGACTGGCCTGGGGGAGCTGAGCTGGGGGAGGTGGTGCATAGTGGGGTTAGGTGGGCATAACTCCCCCACCCCGACCCGCTGGCAGCCCCCTCCGGCTGTTCCCAACTTTGTGGCGCCTCCGCAATTGCCTAATGGAGGCTCTGACTTCGGCTTCCCCAGCCCAGGCCCCTCCTTCTGTCTGGCCTGAACATGTCTGCTGTCTTGCCGGAGCCTGCAGGGCTCAGCGCCTCCCTGCCCTGTGCTGGGGGGTGTAGGACACCCCAGTCGCACACCAAGGGCTGGGCACAGTGTCACTCCAGCCCCCCCCGGACACCCTGTCCCACCTAGGGGCTGAGCCCACGCAGGGCAGTGGGGTGAGGGGACCGCAGCCTGGTCCTATGCCCCTGGCCTGGGGGTAAATTCCTCTGTTGTACTGCCCCAGGAAGGAGCCGGGCACCCCTGGGGTTGAAGGGAGCTGGGCACTGGGTCGTTCTCTCCCTCTGCCCCCCCTGCAGCGAGGTTTGTGGCTCTGAGCCACCGAGCCTGCCCCAGGGCCTGGCTGCTCCAGCAGAGACAGGCACGGCCCTGCCAGCCTTGCCTGGCTCCGCAGTGCTTGGTTTATCATCCCGGAATTGTCTCGGGATTTTTCCAGCTGCCTCTTGGGGCCCTTCATTGCCCTGAGACCACGGTGAGGCTGAGGGGAAGGGTAAGCATGGCGGAGCTGGGCTTCTGCTGGCACGGTGGCCCTGGGGGAGCTGGGGACAGGGACACTGCTCGTCTCGGGAACGGGAGAAGAGGATGCTGGTGGCGGAGCCAGCCTGGCCCTGGATCAGCCTTCGCAGCCCCTCAGGTGCCAAGCCCCGAGGACGCCATGCGGAGACAACTGGAGTAACGGGCAGCCAGACACTGGGAATTTTTGGAGAAGCACCACAGCAGCGCTGCCCTGCCACGAGCCCGCCTTGCCCTGCCTCGGGGCAGGACCTCTCCATCACTCTGAGTGTGAGAGAGGGTCTGCCCTCAGTCTGTGTTGTCCCAGATCAGCGGGACAGGTGTCTCCAGGAGGTGACCATGGGCTCTGGCTGTCACCTGGGGTTCTCTGGTGCCTTTTTTTGTGGTGGAGAGAAGCAGCCGTGAACCCCCAGGGGCCCAGAAGGGTCTGCGGTTGGTGCTGAGTCACCACTTCTACCATGAGGAGCTGTCTCAGCCAGTCCCTGCTCATGCTTGGGGGCCCTGCCGGCTCCTGGGCCACCTACCCCTTCCCTGGGGAGCTGCTGTCCCTACCCCCCGTCAGGGCTGGTCCCTGCCCCTGCCTGCTCCAGCACAGCCCTCGGCCCAGGCTGCCCCAGATGCTCAGTGGGGCTTCTGCCACCACAAGTGCCTTTCCCTGGCTTCCCGCAGCCCTGCCTCTCACGCCGGTTCTGTCCCCTTCCAGCCCCCTCTTCGGTGCCTATGGATTCACCTTCCAAATAAAGCAACGTTGGCGCTCACTGGGTGTCCGGGGCTTTGTGCAGGGACTGGGACCTGCTGGGGACGGGGTCTGAGCTGAGGTCACACCCTGCTCTGTCACCCTGTGCCCTGGGACCTCCCTGCCTGGACCTTCCAGCCATGATCACGATGTCCTGGTGTGTCTGGGGTCATGGGCAGGTTCCCCGACACTGAGCCACCCCTTATGGAAAAGAGGCTTAAATCCCTGCCCTTGGGGACAGGGGCTGTTCCCGGCCCTGCTGCCCCCTCCAGAGATGGGGCACAGCCGGGTGCTCATGCGGGAGCACCTCCCGCAGCCCGGAGGTGCAGAGGGAGGCCAAGTCCCCAGGGCTGTGTGGCTGCAGGGACAAGATGAGGACAGGATGGAGCTGCATTCCGATGAGCTTCGTCACCGTGGGGCTGAAAGGGCTCTCTGTCCTGGGGGGCTGCTGGGCAGTTGTGCCCATGCTGCTGGGTCCCTGGAGAGCCGGGGGCAGGCTGGGGGCAGGCAGCATCAACCAGGGCTGGCTCTGGCCCTGGGACACGCTCTACAGACAAGCATCAGCTCTACCCAGAGCTGGGGTGTCACTGGGGCCCCCAGCCCTCTGTCCAGGGGGCACGTGCCCTGCTTGCCAGAGGCTCTGGGTGGTCAGCAGCAGCGTTGAGCATCGCACTGCTCTTGTAGCCGGAGAGACAGAATAGGATTATAGGAATATTACAGAATGGCACCCCTTGGCTTTTGGCATCAGACACAGTCCAGGGTCCCCGGGGCATCCCAGGGAGGCAGCAGCCCTGCTGTACCCCAGGCACCTGGGCTGGGCTGGGCTGCTCCTGGGGTATGGAGGAGCAGCAGATAAGCTGCCAACCGCTCTCACAGGCCTGGGAGGAACCCCCTGCTCCCTCCCAGAGACTGGTGGTGCAGGGCTGGAACCTGGTGTCTCCTTGTGGAGACGTGTCCCAGCAATGGAGCCCACGGGGACAAACCCACAGTCCCCTGGTACAGCTGGGAGCAGCTGCCGAGACCCAGACTGGGACCGAGCCCTGGACCAGACCAGAAGCCAGATCAGCCTCACGGAATCACTGAATTGTTGGAAGGAACCTCTCGAGATCCTCCAGCCCAACTCCC
>BJBW01020579.1:7808-18155 GCA_004320125.1 Scolopax mira
TTCCTCCCCACATCTCACCTCAATCTCCCCTTTTTCACCTTAAAAACCCTTCTCCCTCGTCTTATGGCTCCCCTCTCTGATCATGAGTCCCTCCCCAGCTTTCCTGGAGCCCCTTTAGGCACTGGAAGGGGCCACCATAAGGACACGGGGGGCTTGCTGGGCTGCCAGCACAGGTTGCCATCCCATGGCCAGCCTTCCACCCCTCCCCAGCACCTCCAGGTCCTTCTCAGCAGGGCTGCTCTCCATCCCTCCATCCCCCATCCCTTCACCACAATGCAGGGAGAGGGAATCTCATGTGGAAAAGCCAATAGGACTGGGGAGGGATCCTTGGCCAGTGACACCAGCCCTCAGAGACACTCACCTTGGATATATAGAAGGCCTCCGTGTGCTTCTTGTAGAGGGCGAGGATGCCTGGAATCAGCTTTGGCAGCTGCTCCTCCAGCTTTTCACTGGGCATCAGGTAACTCATCGGTCCCAGAGCCTCCACCACGGCCAGTCTCAGCTGTGGGGAGAGATCACACCTGAATGGTGTGGTGAAACCCTGGACAGCCACGGCCACCACCTCTGCTGCCACGGAGCTGCTCCTCCTGGTGCTTCTTGGAGCCTCTGAGCCCCGGTGGGGACAGCATTTCCCCTGGCTTTGCTGGTCTCAGAGCAAGGGGTGCTCACCAGAGAAGGGGGATGCCTAAACGTGTCACCCAGGCCACCTCCCTGGCACCCAGTGCCCCAGACTGTCCCCCCAAAGGGCTGCAGAGACACCCCACACTCTGCTTTCCAGCAACGGGGACCAAGCCACCCGTCCTGCATCCCTTACGTGTGGGACACGAGGACACAGGGACCCAGGCAGAGCTTGGCACATGGAGAAAAGCATCCAGCCCTAAACCAGAGCTGGGGGCTTGCTCTTCTGGGGGCCACCTCCTTGGAAAAGGGCACAGCTGAGATCATGCCAGGCTAACGTCGGACTAACAGCTTCCCCCGAGGTCCCACCGTGTCCCCCCGGCCCCTCACCTTGGCTTCCCGGTGCTGCAGCCAGCTGTTGAAGAGCACTTCGTAGGCGCTGAAGATCTCGTTGGAGAAGGTGTCCTTCCTGACGGTGGGGTCCGGGGCCTTGTCCAAGTTGGCCAGGTACTCCTGGATGCCCTCGCTGAAGTGCTGCAGAGCTGGGAGACAGATCTCCTGGTTAGATTTTTCTGGGCATACGAGGCAGTGTTTGTTTTAGCCCCTCCAGGAAGCAGATGGTCCACGTGCTGTTTCACTGGGCAGCATCTCAAGGGATGGCAGATGCACCGGGACTCTCCCCATCAGGCTGAGAGACATCCTGAGTGGTGCCCTGGCTACCAGGCATCCTGGCAGGTAGCCATGCCAGAGACATGGGCTGTTTGGGCTTCATGGGCCAGGGCTGGGATAACCAGCTCCAGGGACCCATGGGGACCTGCATGTGCCTCAGGGGTCATTTCTACCCTTCTGGTAGCAGCCAGGGCCAAAAGTCACAGCCTCGTGGCCACAGGCAAGCCAGAACAACACACCTCAACGAGTTTGTCTGGTCCCTGGGCCAGCAAATGCTGCGTGTCAGCACGTGTTGTTTTTCCCTCTTGGAAATTGGACCAGTGACAAGAGCATTTTTGCGTAAAAGGCAGGGTCCTGGCTCAGAAGAAAGGCTCAGCTGTCCACAGGAGATATCGTCCTCCATCTCCCCACCCCGAGGAAGCCTTTGCCATGGCTTTATGGGGTCTTCAAAGGCTCTATGGGGTCCCTGGGGCAGCTGAGCGATGACCCAACGCCGGGAGCAGGTCTCAGCCAACAGCCCAAACAGCTCCTTAGTTTGACTCTGGGGGTTACCCCACAGAGCACACCAAAAAGCCACCCAGCCTCAGGACCTCCCGTGGGGGACATTCCTCCAGATACTCAACACAAACCTGCCCAGTCCAGCCCCGTGCTGCCACCGGACACGGATGCTCCGGGCAGCTTTGCCCAAGCAGCATCTCCCCTGCTGGCCCTTCGCAGGCCCAGGAAGCCTGGCTTGCTACAAACCCTGCCTGGCCACCCCATCTGACCCCCAGCCCACCCTTTTGCCCGGCCCTCAGCCCCTTCCAGCCCCGTCCCCGGGACCCCCAGACACCAGAGCTCACGTGCATGGACCCTGCTCTCCCTCCCTGTGCTGCCAGAGCATGTCCCTTAACACACAGAGGGGCTTTTCCAGCTTCCCCACCCTTCGGTAGCCATTTCTTAACGCAGGAAGCCCAGAGGGACTTGGACAGGCTGGAGAGGTAGCCCCATGTGAAGCTCATGGGGTTCAGCCAGGCCAAGGGCAGGGTCCTTGGACCCCCAGGTCCCAGCCCAGGCTGGGGATGGAGAGCAGCCCTAAGAAGGGCTTAGGGGGGAAAAGCTGGCCACGGGCTGGCAACCTGCACTGGCAGCCCAGCAAGCCCCCTGTATCCTTATGGTGGCCCCTTCCAGTCCCTAAAGGGGCTCCCAAGCCACATCCCACAGTAATGGGATGAAGAAAAAAAAACCAAACAAACAAAAACCCCAACTCCCTGGGGAGGAGGTTTCCCTGCAGGGAGACTGTGGCAGAAGGTGGGAGATAGAGGGGCACGAGGTGGAGGAGCACAGTGTCCCTGGCACAGCGACCACCCGGCGCCATCCAGGGGGTGCCCCCGCTATCGGCTGGGGACTCCGGACCCCGGTCCTGCCTGACCCCTCGCCCCGGTGGCACAGAGAGGCCAACGGGCCCCCGAGGATGCCAGATGACTCAAGGGCACGCCAGCTCTTCGTGTGTCCACGAGCTCTGTGTGCCCACGTTATCCCAGCCAGAGGAGGATGCAGGTCTGAGAAGGAGGAAGAGGAGGAGAGGGGAAAGCGGCCTGGACCCAGGGCACTGCACCCCGAGGGGTTTGTGGCTCCCTCCTCTCCCACGGCAGAGGTTTGTTTTCAGCCCGGTCAGACCCGAGCTGCTGAGTCACGCCGTGACCTCATACCACAGACGGATCGTTTCCATCACGTGCCTCCTCATCCTCGCCGGCGGCACGCAAGGGAAGCGCTGCCAGCACTGCCCTGCCTGCTGGGAGACGCCATCGGAACCCTGCTTCTGTCCTTGAAGGGGGGCTGGGAGCCCCCCAACCTGCTCCCTGTGGCTCAGACGGATGGGAAGGACCAGAGAATGATGGAAGGGTCTGATGCTCCTCCATGGAGCTTGTGCTGCCGAGAAACCAGCCAGGGCAGGGAGGGTCTGGCTGCTCTTTGGGCAGAAACTCTTAATTCCCTCTGATGCCCACCTTGGAGTGGCCAGGAAGGTCCCCAAGCTCACCCCTGTCCCACCCAGCACCTCTCTCAGGATCATGTCCCCAGATCCATCTCTCCATCTCCACCATCAGCCCAGGATCATATCCCCAGATCTCCCTTCTTCATCCCTACAACCAGCCCAGATCAAGCTCCACATAACCTCCCTGTTGGCTGGTACCTGCCTTCCACCATCCCTCTGCACTGGGCCACCCTGGAAGGGCAAAACCATCCCAAAAAGAGCCTGTCCACACCACACAGTTGTGCTGACCCCAGAGTTCCCTCCTCTGCCTTTCACGTGCTTTAGGACATGGATTCAGAGGTTGCACGTACTCTGTGAGAGCAACAACCCAGCCGTGCCTCAGCCCTCAGCAACAGCAGTTAAAGGCATGTTTAGGGAGGAACCCATGTGGAGCCGGGACGTCACGCTCCTTGGGACCAGAGTGGGGAGCAGAAAGCCAGGAGAAGGGCTGGATGGAAGTGAGGAAGGGGAAGGAGCTGCTGATGGTGGAAGGGTGCTCTGGGAAGAGCCACCCAAACCTCAAAACTGAGTTTTACCAGCCTCACGGGCCACACTGGTCCTCCCCACCATGTCAGAGGAGAAGGATCCCCTCTCACAAGCATCATCCTTTCTAGGATCCTTCTCCCGAAGCCCCTCTGCTGGGAGGGGGGGCTGAGAGAGTTGGGGGGGTTCAGCCTGGAGAAGAGAAGGCTCCGGGGAGACCTTGGAGCCCCTTCCAGTTCCTCAAGGGGCTCCAGAAAAGCTGGGGAGGGACTCCTGATGAGGAGGGGAGCCATAGGATGAGGGGGAAGGGTTTTAAGCTGAAAAAGGGGAGACTGAAATTAAATCTGGGGAAGAAATCCTTTCCTGTGGGGGTGCCCCATCCCTGGAGGTGTCTGACAGCGTGAGACCGTTCCTGGACTGCAGCGGATCCCAGGAACAAATTCAGACACAAACCTCCTTGTTTCCAGCAGAAATAGGTGCTGCTGAACATATCCCTACGTCCACCCTGCGCTTTAGGGGCTGCTCCCACTTGTCCCCTTCATTCCTGGACACACACAGCCACATCGGCGTTCCCAGGCCTTGGACATGAGTATCAGCAAGAGATAAAGTGTCCTCCAGCAGCTCTCCCGCAGGGTCTCTCACAGCCCTTCAGCCTCCACTCCCCCAGACACATTTCATTTTCACCCAGCAGTGGAAAGAAAAGCACAAACCCCGAGGAACCTCTGCTGGATGTCAGCATTGTCCCAGCTCGGGGCTGCAAACCATCCTGTGGTCTGAGACACCTGGAGAAGAGAAGGCTCCGGGGAGACCATAGAGCCCCTTCCAGTCCCTCAAGGGGGCTCCAGGAAAGCTGGGGAGGGACTCTGGGTCAGGGAGGGGAGCCACAGGACAAGAGGGAAGGGTTTTGAGGTGAAAAAGGGGAGTTTGAGGTGAGATCTGTGGAGGAAATTCATTGGTGTGAAGGTGGTGAGAGCCTGGCCCAGGTTGCCCAGAGAAGCTGTGGCTGCCCCATCCCTGGAGGGGTTCAAGGGCAGGTTGGAGGGGGTTTGGAGCAACCTGGGCTGGTGGGGGGTGTCCCTGCTCATGGCAAGAGGATGGACTAGATGTTCTTTAAGGTCCCTTCCCACCCAAACCTCTAGGTGACTCTACGACAATCAAGTGGGCTGTGTGTCCCCCCTGGTGCTTCTGCATCAAACCCCTCTCCACAAGCAGCAGCAGCTTCCAGCGAGCCCGGGGCTGGAGGAGGGTGTCACGAGAAGGGAGCCCCGTGACATCCTGCCAGCCCACCCAGAGTGTCACATCCTGAAACCAGCTCAGGAGAATTACAGAAGTGGGTCGGGCAGGAGGTGGCCTGGCACCCCCGCTGCAGCCCGGCTCCTCGCAGTCCCCAGTAGGGCTGCCTACCCTGGCAGAGGGTGCCAGGTTCATGGGTTCCATAAAGGGACACTTGGTTCATAAGGGGGTCTTAATGAGAGGATCCCTCCTTCCTTTCCCATCCCACCAGGCTGGTTCCCTTGGCCGGAGTTAGGATGGCTCTGGAGGATCCACGTCCTCTTTGCCAGAAGAGAAAGTAGAGAAGACCATGGAAGCACCTGGGCTCAGACTGGAGATGGAGGAGGAGTTTTGCTGGATCCCAGTGACCTAGAGCTGACAACCATCCATCCCTCCTCAGAGCCAGCCAGCCCCCTGCTCCTGGACACTCAGGGAAGGTCCATCTGAGCCAGTTCTCCAGCCCCTGGGACTCTTACACTCTCTCCTTTCCCAGGGAAGGGAAAAAGCCTCCTGACAACATCCCTAAAATCAATGCAGCCTCAGAAAGACCCGGAAAAAACCTTACCATAGCAGAAGACGGCCTTCATGTGGTCCTGCTTGGCCATTCCCAGCATGGGCAGCATGGTCCCGAGGATGGAGTTGAGGAAAGGCACCATTCCAAACACTGGGAAGGACGTGGGAGATGCTCAGTCTCAGCACACACGGGCCCCGCTCTGTGGCCACCCCAGACCCAGCAGCATCACACGGGCACCCAAAAAAATCCCAGCTCAAGGCAGCCAGGACCTCAGCTGTGCCAGAGAGGAGATGCCAAGAGCCCCCAGGGGTTGGGGTGCTGCCATCCTCCCACCCCCTGAACTTCACATTTTCATTCATTTCCTGAGGAAATTCAACCAGGGCAAGTGTAGGGACCTGTCCCTGGGGAGGAACAACCCCCTGCACCTGGACAGGTTGGGGGTGACCTGCTGGAGAACAGCTCTGAGGAAAAGGACCTGGGAGTCCTGGGTATGGTGCCATCAACAACCCCCACTGTCAAAACACCACCTGCTCCCAGGAGACCCCTCACCGTTGGACACCGAGAGGTTGGCGAACGTCTGCAGGACGAAGTAGTGGGGCAGGATCCCTGGCTGAAACTTGGTGAGCACCTCCTCCATCACCTTGTTGATGAAGCGCTGCCCCACCGCCACAAGGACATTGCTGGCGGCTTGTTGCCAGTCCCGGATCACCTCCTGGGGTGGATGGAGGGAAAAACCATCTCAGAAGGGACACCCTGGACTCCCCCAGAGGCTGCTTCTGCTTGGCTTCAATGACATCCATTGGGCCTGGCTCCAAACGCTGCTCTGCTCTGGGGAAGACCTCCCTGCAGTGCTGCCTCCAGCTCTGGGGCCACCAGCATCAGAAGGACATGGAGCCGTTGGATGGGGCCAGAGGAGGCCATGGAGATGCTGGGAGGGCTGGAGCCCCTCTGCTGGGAGCAGGGGCTGAGAGAGTTGGGGGTTCAGCCTGGAGAAGAGAAGGCTCTGGGGAGACCTCAGAGCCTCTTCCAGTCCCTCAAGGGGCTCCAGGAAAGCTGGGGAGGGACTCTTGATGAGCCATAGGATGAGGGGGAAGGGTTTTAAGCTGAAAAAGGGGAGATTTAGGCGAGATCTTGGGAGGAAACTCTTTCCCCTGAGGGTGGTGAGAGCCTGTCCCAGGTTGGCCAGAGAAGCTGTGGCTGCCCCATCCCTGGAGGGGTTCAAGGGCAGGTTGGAGGGGGCTTGGAGCAACCTGGGCAGGGGGTGACAATGTGGGGGGGCTTTAAGGCATCAGGGGCAGAAAGGGCCCGGCTGAGAACAACAACGGGAGGTACCTGCAGGTTTCAGGTCCTACCTTTGACTTGGTCATTTCATGAGACGCCAGGAAGATAACGACCTTCGCCGTGCTCTTGTCCAGGAGGGCAATGTTGTTCTTCACCACGGTCTCCATGGCCTTCAGGATGATCACCCGGTGAGGGTAGGCCAGCTGGAGAGGGAGAGACAAAGCCGTCGGTCAGCCATGAGGAGCACGGGGACCATGGCTGCCCCGGGGCAAGAGAATCCTGTGAGTCCCAGAGCTGCCCGGGCTGTGAGACACCTGGCAAGGGCCTGGCTAGTGAGGGGAGGGACTGGCTAGTGAGGGACTGGCCAGCATTTCCATCACGCAGCTGCATGGAAAATGGCACAGACTCGAAGCACCGACCATCTTTATTCCATTTCTCGCCCATGACAGCGTCTCATCACCAGCTCCGGTGCCTCGGACCAGACTTTTCAGTGGCTCCTGGAGCCCAGATCTTTCCAGGCGTCTCCCAGGAAACATTCCTGATCCCGCTGAGCCCCCCAGGCCGGGGCGGAGCGGCGCAGCCCCCTACCTTGTCGTGCTGCCGGAGGTACTCGTCGCAGGAGTTGAGGATCTCCTCCGGCTCGGATTCCCCCAGGTAGCACAAGGCATTGTAGATCTGCTCCTGGACCAGCGGGTCCTTATCCGTGGTGGCATCCATCAACGTCGTGGCAAGCCCTGAGCCAGAGAGGCAAAGTCATAAGGATTCTGCCTCCTCTGAACCCCTCCTGGACCCACAAGAAGAGGAGGAGGAGGAGGAGAAGACCCTCCGTGCGTTTTCACCCACCCTCCCCTGAACCACCCGGGCAGCTCAATGAAGCTTCACCAGCCCTTTTGTTTCCCACCCAACAAGCACCTGCCAAACCCTTTTCTTCTGGGCCCACCACCCAAAAACCCTCACCTTTGACTCAAAGGCACCCCACATACAGCCCCTTCCCTGCTCCCCGAGGGCTCCTTCCTCCTCACCCTGGACCTTTCGCCCCCCAGGCCAAGGTGAATTTAGCTCTGGGGTTTCTGGGTGGAGCGGGGAGAAGGAGGGATTTATGTCACCGGGGATTTTAGCCCAGGGCTGGGCAGCAGCACCTGGGGACGGGCTCTGCTGGAGGGACCTGGGGAACCTGCCAACGTGGGACCATGGGCACATCCTTGAAGGTCAGGGGCTGGAGGACCCCTCATGCCACTGAATCCCACCACCAGGTCAAGCTCCACAAAGGGGGAGCCGGTGCCATCAGAGGGATGGAGCCCACCAGGGTCCTGCCAGCTCCCAGCCACACGCCTGGGGACCAGACCCCGACCCAGTGCCCATTGGGCCCCCCCCAAACCCAGTGACCCCTCTCCCAGAGCCTCATTGTTACCCTGGGGTGGTGTGTCCCTCATCAGGACCTTTGTGAGAATAAGGTTAATTAGTTTTGGAGCAGGCTGCCTCTGCCACACCGTGGCCCCTCGTCTGAGGACGTGTGTCCCCCCCCCACCAGGGGACACCACGCTGCCTCCAAAGCTTCTGTGGCCACCACCGAGGGTGGCACCAGGAGGGTGACAGCATCCCTCACCCCTTCCTGTCCTGCTGCTTCCCACCCAGGAGGAGCTTCTCATCCTCACGGTCCCACCCAGCTCCCCCTACCCTCCCCAGCACCACTTTGGGGTGATTTCCCTCATTTCCAAGGCAGGGGAGGGTTTTGCACAGACATTCACCCCACAGTCACGTTAAAGCCAACGTGACCTGGTGCTGCTGCTGGAAAGTAATTCCTGCTCCCCCCCCTCACCCCTTCCCCCTGGCTTAATTAAACCAGAAAATTCTTTATTGCCTTAAAAATAAATAAATAAATAAATAAGATTAATTTCAAAGCTGGGATGCATTAGGGAAATGCACGGGGGGGTTTACACCAGTTTAACCATCGAGAGCCCCCTTTCAGCTCAGGCCATTTGCAGCAGAGACAAGGCCCGAGATTAATTTCTAGGGCAGGGAATTAACGGCGCCGGGAGAAACCGCTCCCTCCTCCCGTCCCCTGACCAGTACAGCTCTCCCTCCTCCCAGTTCGGCTCTCTCTCCTCCCAGTTTGGCTCCCCCAACACTGCAGAGCGCTACGGCAGCTCCGCTGTTTGCTCCACTGCAGACAGAGCTGAGACCCCCACCCCCCCCGGGGGGGCACCCTCAAGGCAATTAAACCTTATTAGCAACAGAGACTTCCCACCCAGCCCCTTCCCGACGGAGAAGATCTTTGCTGGAGCTGGGCAGAACCAGCAGCCCTGGGTGAGGGGGGGCTGTGGCCGGAGGGAAGGAGACATCCCCACACCCCCTCCACGGGGGTGCCCCGAATTCCTCTGCCTGCTCCCCCACTCACGTTTTATCCGTGACTCCATCATGCTCCGTGTCTTCAGCTTCCCCACCAGCAGAAGGCAGTCGGCAGCTTCCTCTCCCTCAAACCCGGGGATCCCTGAGGAACCTATTTTTACGCCCTGCCTTTACTTCCAAGGAGAAGAGGGGGTCTGGGGGGTCGGTGGGGGGGTCCGAGAGCCCACGCCGGGGGCAGCGAGGGGGAGGAGAGGCTCCACAAAACTCCACGGCAGCTCCTGGCAGGTCACCCGCTGCGGTCGGGGGAGGCCGGTGAGCAGAAGGCAGCGGGATTCCATGGGTGCCGGTGCTGTCCCTAAATGGGGGGGAGCCGGAGGGAACCCCGCATCCTGGGCCCTGCTCCCCTCCGACCCTCGGCTTCCTCACCTGCCAAGGGGAGGACATTTCACATCACCAAAAAACGGGTTTGGAAAGACGAGGCACCCCCAGCCCGCCCCCCCCACCCCCGGGTTATGGCGAGGGAGTTGGAACGGTGGCCCCGACATCCGTCGAACTGGGGCTGGTTAATGAGCTCAAGGTGGGTGCCCCCGTTAGTGAGCCCCCCCCACCCCTCCCCCGAGTGCTGCAGGACCCCAGCCCGTGCTCCAAATATTTCTCCCTCAAAAATACAAAAAGGAAAAAAAAAGGAGGGAGCGAAGTTTCCAGCAGCTGGAGGGGCAGGGAGCCCTCAGCTGGGGCTCAGCTCCATTGACTGACCACCCCCGGGGCAGAAAAGAGTGATTTCTCAGTAAAATAGGATTTGAGGGATAACGCTGCCCCCAGTTTTGGGGCCACGGAGCGGTAGGTTGGGGCCAGAGGAGGCCAAGGAGCTGCTGGGAGGGCTGGAGCCCCTCTGCTGGGAGGGGGGGCTGGAGAGTTGGGGGGGATTCAGCCTGGAGAAGAGAAGGCTCTGGGGAGACCTTGGAGCCCCTTCCAGTCCCTCAAGGGGGAGGGGTCCAGGAAAGCTGGGGAGGGACTCTGGGTCAGGGAGAGGAGCCACAGGATGAGGGGAAAGGGTTTTAAGGTAAAAAAGGGGAGATTGAGGTGAGATCTGGAGAGGAAATTCTTTGGTGTGAGGGTGGTGAGAGCCTGGCCCAGGTTGGGCAGA
>BJBW01020593.1:0-11802 GCA_004320125.1 Scolopax mira
GATTTTTCCCCCTCTGGATCTCTGTGGCTCCCAGTTCAGCAGCGCTGGTGGGGCTTGGAGTGGGTTTTGGCACTGGGAAAAGGTGATGCAGCACCTGGAACCAGCCCTGGAGAAGAACAGGCTTTGTGAGGCCAGGAGAAACGCCCCAGCGTAAGCAGGAATCTCCCCCCAGGCCTGGGCTAGATAAAGAGGGCTCTGTCTGTGCTTATATATATGTGTATGAATAATTAAGGTGCCAGATGGCCCCTGAGCCCCTGGCCTAGATACAAATGGCTAATTACATTTGATAGCCATGGGAGTTGGGTATCCAGGTCCCTCTGCGGAGCTGGGCTCATCCTGGAGGATACTTGGATGTTGGAAGATACTTAGGTGTTGGAGAACCAAAAAAAAAACCCCAAAACCAACTTGCCGTTTTCCTGTAAAACCACTTTTTCTAGGTACTTATACCTTTTTCTAGGTATTTATACCTTTTTCTAGGTATTTATCTGAGCATCTTCTTTTCAGCCCCTGGCTGGGGATGGTGGCAAAGGAGCAGGTCGGTCCGAGGGAGGAAGAGAAGCCAAGAGAGCTCCCTGGCAGGATCCCAAAGCCTGAGCCTCGCTGATGGACACGGGCAGACGACTCGCCAGCATCTCCACGGAGGAGACCTTTGCTGGTTTTTGCATTCAGACAAGCTGCTTTTCTTCTCGGAGACGTTCTTGTATCCCAGATGGCCATTAGAGACGTCGGAATACATTAGCTTCACTTAGACGAGGCCACAAGAGCCCCCCCGGGATGGGAGCTGCTGGCCCAGAAGTGAGCTCTGGTGCTCTCTGACTCAAAGCAGGGGCCAAAGCATCCCCCGACCCTTCGCTGTGACTCTGGTGACAATCTCCTCCCCCAGCAGGAATTAAAAAACAACCCAAAAACTGGGTACCACCCTGCAAGGTACCTCGAGGAAAGCAGCTACGGGGTTTGGGAGGCTGATGGAAGAGGGAGGGGGGTGTCAAGTTCAAGTTTAAGGTGCCCCCCACCCTCTTTGCCAGGTTCTGCTCTGCTCTGCACTGTCCCCAAGGGCCTCGGGGACAGCTGGTGCCACAGTGTTATGGTTTGAGAAAACCCATAACAGTTTATTGTCGTTTAGGCAATTATTCTCTCACCCGATGGAGCCCTCCCCGCCCGGGAAAGGGGAATCGGGGAAAACAAGGAAACTCGAGGGTTGGAATATAAATAGATTTAATAGGATGAGACTAAATAATTAACGATAATAATAAAGAACCAGAATTAATCCCCAATACTAATAAAAGATATATCAGGGTTATCCCCAGCCTGTTCCTTCCCAGGAAGCCGTGCCCTCCCAGCAGGGACAGCCAATGCAGGACTTTGGGGGGAAAGGCTCAGGGCTCCAGCACTGGGACAAGGGGTTCTGGGGTTCTCTGGATCCCAGCCATCAAGGGAGAGAGAGGATTCCTCAGCAAACTTTCTAATATCTATGGAATGTGCCATTCATGGTATGAAATAACCCTGTTGGCAACTCGGATCAAGTGCCCGGGTCTCGCTCCTCCTCATCCCTCCTTCTCAAAAACACTCAGCCCTCGAATCCCCCACCCCGGAGCTGGTGATAAAATAAACATTTTCACAACTTCAGACACTAGAGTCTTCTAAAAGGTGCGTTTCCCCCCACCATTAGACGACAAATCAGTCCTGTGTGGCTCAACCCAAGCCAGGTGGCTCCCCAGGTAGGGTGGTCCCCATGCCGCATCCCACCCATCGACCTCCTGGGAGCATCCCTGGAGGCCCCAACACCCCGCTGCTCCCCAGCCTCCTCTCCGGGGACCCCAGCCCCTTGCTCGGGGAGGGGGGGGGGGGCTCTGCCCCCTCCTGCCGGTCCCGCTACCGGCAGAGGGCAGCGGTAACCCGTGAATTACCGGGGGCCTGATCCGGCCCCGTTGCCGCAGCCCTGCCCTTAGGGCACCCCCCCCACCACCCCCCCAAACCTTCACCCCTTTCCTTTTCTTCTCCATTTCATCTCTTTTCCTCCGCTGCACCCGAAGTGCTGGAGTTTAATAAGTAATGAAGGAATTTATGGAGCCATTAGCACAGTAATTGTCCGCTTTCCACCTAATATTCAGAGATTAATGGAGAGGGGAAAATAAACCCCCAAAGTACGGTGAGGATTCGGGCAGGATGGGGGATCCAGGACCACAACCTTCACCGAAGCCCCGTGTCCTGAGGAGGGCTGGTGGATGGACATAAATCTCTAATGCCAGAGATCTGAGCACCCAGGGACCCTCCGTGCCCTTGGCCTCCTGCCCTTTCCAGCCCCCAAAATGCTCTCCCTGGGACACGTCGAGGGGACACGTCGCTCAGGACAGCGATGTCCATACAGGATGGTGGGTTTGGGTGGCCACCCCTGGCTCCTCTGAGGAAGCCAAGCAGTGCCCTGGGAAGCTGTGTCCATCCATGGGCTTCAGGTGGTTTGGATCCCATCTGTCTCCGGTCCATCTGCCCCCTGCAAGCTGGTGCCTTTGCCTTCTAATCACTATCTGGGGAGCCCAATTTTACATCCTCCTGGGCTCTGAGATCCTTCCTCCAAGAGGCAGCAAGCTGGTCCATGGTCCTTCCGTGCCTCAGTCCCTCTCTTTGAGGGCAGGGAGGAAAATGAAGTTGGTCTCCCAGGGAAGAGCAGCGCAGCCCATGGGGACTCAGATTCACCACAACCCCACCAGAGCCTCTGCTCCAGTCATTTCCATGTCACCGCAGGGTGACACGGGCCAGGAGGTGACCAGCAAGAGCTACTGCCTCAGCCTCAGCCTCCCACAAACTGGGTCTTGCTGGACAGAGAGCAAACAGGTCCTGAGTCTGGAGAAGGAGGGACTTCACACAACCACGGGGTCCCAAAATGACCTGAACACCTGAGATGTGGTTTGGTTTCCACCAGGGCTCCTGGAGACCTTCAGTAGAGGAGGATTCTCCTTGGTCAGGGAGAGAGAGGAGACCCCCCCCACACACCTCTGCTCTGAGCTATAACGTCACCACCACGTGTGACATCTTCACAGGCTGAGTGGCACTTGCTCCAGGAGGGAAGGGCAGTGATAAGGGATGCTGTGACCAGCCAACCAGTGTCACCCATCCCCAGCTGAGACCTGTCCCCATTCCCCGTGTCCTGGTGGGGAGGAAAGCAAGGACGTGCTTGCCTGCGACAAAAGATGTTTCTCAACCATTTGCACAAGCAATTTGCACAAGCAGAAGGGACAGGAGAAGCTGGGCAGGAGCCTGCAGGGAGCCACCCTGGAGACACCAAGGGGATGGATCCCCCTCCATGCCAGCTGCCTCCAGGGCAACTTTTGCCTCTCCTCCACCCCTCTAAGGGTCGGTGCCTCCCTCCTGGTGTCCCAAATGCTGTTGGAAAAAGCAGAAGTCCCCTGTCTCCCTTTGGTCTTCAGGGTGGCGTGTGTCACGTCTCGCAGCTCTTGCCCGTGACACGCTCCAGCCGCGGTGGGAGCGGAGAGCATCGTGCCGAGCGGCACGTCCTCACCAGTCCCCATCAGGGCATCTTTGCCAGCAGCCCTGGAGGTGAAAAGACCAAGTCTTCACAATGTCTTCCCTCCCTTCCAACACCTTCCCCAGCGAAAAGGGCCTCAGCTGAAACACAGACAGACGAGGAGCCCAGAAGGTCCCAGGGACCTCTCTGCTCTGAGGATGCATGTGCCGACCACAAAATTGTGGGTTTTTTCCCTATTTATCCCCCTTCCACACTCTACCACCTGCACGGGCTGCCCCACACTGGTTTCCCTGTCACCCCTAGAAAAATTCCCACCTCCTCCCAAGCAGTTCCAGTGCCTCAGTTTCCCCACGCTGGGGGTTTTTTAGAGAGGGGTTTTTCTGTGCCAGGCAGGTGGGGATGGACGATGCCCCCACCAAGCACCAAATGCCCCCCAACATCTCCCAGCCCAGGTACCCCATCACACGTTCGTTTTGTCTTCATGTCATTAGCGGGGAGGGAAAGACAGCAATTAAACTAAAGCAGAGCCTGGCAGCTCCGTTTGTCATCTGGAGGGGAGCAGTTACAATCTGGAGGGGGTGGGAACTGGGGCAGGAGACAATCAATAAAGCCCACAGGTCTGTAAGGAGACACCCACCAACCTTCAGTGGGGACCCCAAAGTCACCCCCTCGCCCCGACTTTGTCATTGGAGCAACTCTGGGCTCAAGGAGGGAATGTGTGAGTTGAATTCTCAAGAGCTCTTGGGTTTCTGAGCCCACAGCCCTGGGCAGGGCTTGGCTGCTCAAGGAGACCCTTCTCCAGGATGTAAGGGGACCCTGAGCACCACGGAGGAGCTGTGAATAATTCATGGGTTCTGGGTGGTCACACAGCTCCTGGAGCAGAGCTGGGAAATGAGGACTGCTCTGGGATAGGGTCTTTAGCTCCAAGGAATGAGGGGATCTTCTTACTCTTAAAGGATTGAAAGATGGAAAACACTTCAGGATCTCAATGCCAATGGTGGAAGAGTCTAGTGCTGCTCCTGGACATCCCAGTGCTTCATGCCCTCTGAGCATCTTCCTCGTGGTGGTTTCATATTCTTCCTCCCATAGGACCACACCTGCTACTCATTTCTCCTTGTGGGCATTGTGTTCTAGATTTGATGCCATGACTTCCCATCCATCTAGCTGGTCCATCAGCAATTGGCTTCCCTTCTCCAGAAGGGCTGGACTCAGCCAAACACCTCCTCATCTGCTCCCAGCTTTCATGGGGACAAGGATCCAAGCTGGCTGGGCTCTTCAGTCAGGCAGAGGGACCAGAGCAGGATACTCCTGAGAGAGGAAAACCATGATGGACAGGGTGGTGGCACCACAAACCTGTTGCACACAGGCTTGGCAGCCCATGGGGTCTCCAAGGATTATGTTGCCAACCCTATCCCATCAGGAAGAGCCCTGGATTTGGCCTGATGAAACCCAAAAGGCTCAACACATGGCTTTGTGCAGTGTGGGGGCAGTTCACAGGCAGGGAAAGGTGGCTCAGAGGAACCCTGCAACCTCCTGCCCCAGGCACGGTGTAGGATCTCCCCCATTTCCACCCCATGAACCTCTTTCTCCTCTAAGCTGTGTTAGATCCCATGGGTCTTTATCAAAAACCACTCTGTACATTTGGTGCCTGGAGCTCCCTCAGCCATGGACTATGAATTCTTGCTAAATATATATTTAAGGGAGACGTGGGGATATTTTTAAATGACCCCTGAAGCTATTTCTGCTTAATTTCCCTCACTTTTCCTCCATGCCTCTCCCCGATCTTCTCCTCCACAGAGGACAAGAGCTCATTTTCATTTCTCCTGTCTGGGAGATGGGGTGCCTGGCTGGCTGGCGACAAAAAAACAGTCCAAAAAAAGAGCAGACAGGGCCGAGCAAGAAGAGCAGCCAGAACTCACCCTGGGCAGAACACGGCAAAGTTCACCCCCCCTCCTGCTCCAGGGTGCTGCTAACCACCATCTGAGAGCAACCAGGGTGAAACCTTCCCCTCTGCAGCCCTGCCCAGGCACCCAACAGGGCTTTTAGCCCCTCTATAATCTTAAATTTGGTTAAACCTACGTGGTCAGGACAAGATCTGCTCATGGTCAGATGCTCTGGGCTGGTCCTTGGTCCCTGCCCAGAAGAAGAGCCACATCCCCACCCTACTCAGCTTCTGCAAGGAAACTGCGGGTCCATCCAGAGCCCCCCAAACCTAATTTACTTCCTGCCCCAGGCCAAGCCATTTCATAGAACCATTCAGGTTGGAAAAGACCCTTGGGATCATTGAGTCCAACCATCACTCTACCCTACAAAGCTCTCCCTTACACCATATCCCTCAACACCACATCTAAATGATTCTCAAACACATTCAGGGATGATGACTCCACCACCTCCCTGGGCAGCCTCTTCCAGTCTCTGACCATGCTTTCTGTGAAGAATTCTTTCCTAATGTCCAGTCTAAACCCTGTTGCAGCTTGAAGCCATTCCCTCTTGTTCTATCACCATCTTGTTCATCTCCACCATGGTCTCCTACCCCATCCTCTTCCCGCTGATGCCCTTGAGAAGCTGCCGTCGTTCATCTTGGGCGAGCAGCTCATTTATCTTCCCCGCGGGTGTGATCTGCCCTTCAGGCTCTGCCCCTCGCCCTTTACCATCCCTCCTTTCCACAGGCAATTAACTCCCAGCACAGAGCTCCATCCTGGAGGCCATCTTCCCGCACGGCAGCCTCCTCCTCCTCCTGGCTCCTTCAGTTTGGGCATTTCTTCAGCGGTGGTGGGGATTCTGTCTGGCTCCTTCAGGTGGGTTGAGTGGGCAGCAGCTGGACTGCCAGGATTCTTTGGTTTTTTTCCCTGGCTTTCCATCCCTGCCTTCCCTCCTGAATTTCCTCACCTGCAAACCCACCTTTAGGGTTTTTTTGTCGCTTTCCTGGTGGCTCAGACACCTCCAACCCTTGTGAAGAGCTGAGTCACTGAGATCCCTCAGAAAATACAGAAAAAAGCACATAGGAAACCAGAAAATGGGGATCCCAGGGATGGATTCCTGCTGAGGTGACAGAATCACAGGATGATTTGGGGTTGGAAGGGACCTCTGGAGATCATCCAGTTCAAACCCCTGCCAGAGCAGGGCCACCCAGAGCAGGTCCCACAGGAACATGCCCAGGTGGTTTTGAATGTCTCCAGAGAAGAAGACTCCACCACCTCCCTGGGCAGCCTCTTCCAGGGCTCTGCCACTCTCAAAGTGAAGAAGTTCCTCCTCGTGCTCCTCGTGTGAGCACTGCTCACAAAGGCAGAAATCAAGCAAAATCCCACCCTGAGCTAATCCAGGTCCTGCTTCAGCCCTGGTTTTCTGTTCCCCAGGACAGCTCCAGCCCCTCCATGCTGGTCACCACATCCCTGCCTTCCTCTGAGCTGTCATGGTGAGAGCTGGAGCAGGCGCTGCCACCCAGAAAAGGACTCCCAAGGACACCAGCCAAGGAAGGTCACACCACACTTGGTTTGATTAGATGGATTAGAGACCGGTTCCTCACCCTCCTCCAGGGCCAGCAGAGCAGAGCTGTGATCTTCCCAGGTGACCGACTCCTATTTGCCTGGGGCTGGTCCCCAGTGTAAAGGAGGGGAGATGACATCCACCTCTGCAGAAGCCACGTTGTCCCCAGGTCCAAGCCTGGTCTCAGGTCCAGCCCTGCAGTGTCCCCCCTCTCCTCCCTCCCCTCTGCCCACTGTCCCCACAGGGAGCCAGGCAGCAGCTGAGATAATTTACCATTTAATGTGGGCAGATGGCTTAATTTAAACAAAATCAGAAAGGAGGGAAGGCAGCCTGTGAACATCTCGATGACTTCAGCCCTCTCTCCTGTCTCTCCCCCTTCCTGCACTGCCGTTCCCCAGCAGCAGGTAAGGTCCCCACGTTGCCCGGGGCAGGTACTGCAGGGCTGGATCCAGCCCCAAAGGCTCCTCAGATCCTTTCTTCTCCCCAGGCTTCACTGTGCAGGAAGGAGAAAAAAAACCCCGTATAACCAGGTGCAACAAAAATTCCAGCCTCCCCCAAGCCCCTTTGCAGCTCGGTTTGGTCTAGAGAAGCTCCTGAGATCTTCACCCTGGGGAGCTGGGTTGACCAATGAGAGATATTGGCATGGCTAGAGGTGGTGGCATGGTCACCCAACGGTGCTGTCCCCAGGGACTGTGGGGGCAGAGATTGTCCTGCCAGTGATGGAGAGAGGGGCTGAGCTGGGCAGAGCAAAAGGGAAACCTGCCAGGGTGGGAGGTGGGTGTGGGGAATCTGCTGAGCAGAAGAAGGGAGGGTTAAAGACCAAAGAGACTGCAGCTCCTAAGATGACCAGGCTAAATCCTTTCCTCCTCCTGTCCTGCTCCTTGAGGATATCATGGTGCCCATTAACCCCTTCCTAAGCTTCTCTTGAAACTGTGCGCCTCAGGCTTTGTGCTTTCACCCAAGGCTTCATCACGCTTCCAGCTCTTCCCCACTTCAAGATTTTCCTCTGCCTCAGGGAATTTCACAGAGTCACAGAATTGTTGGAGTTGGAAGGGACCTTCTAGAGATCCTCCAGTCCAACTTCCCCGCCAAAGCAGGGTTGCCCAGAGCACATCACTCAGGAGCATCCAGACGGGGCTTGAAGATCTCCAGAGAAGGGGACTCTCCCTGGGCAGCCTCTGCCAGGGTTCTGCCACCCTCACCTGAAAGAAGTTCTTCCTCAGATTTGAATGGAACTTCCCATGTTCCAGCTTGTGCCCATTGCCCCTCGTCCTGTCACTGGGAACCACTGAAAAGAGTCCAGCTCCATCCTCCTTCAACCCACCCTTTAGATCCTTGGAAGCATTAATAAGGTCTCCCCTCAGCCTTCTCTTCTCCAGGCTAAAGAGCCCCAGCTCTCTCAGCCTTTCCTCATCAGGGAGATGCTCCAATCCCTCCATCATCTCTGTTGCCCTACACTGGACTCTCTCCAGTAGTTCCCTGTCCCTCTTGAACTGGGGAGCCCAGAACTGGATGCAGTATATTCCAGTTGTGGCCTCCCCAGTGCAGAGCAGAGGGGGAGAATGACCTCCCTCCACCTACTGGCCACACTCTTCCCTACGCAGCCCAGGATTCCACTGGCCCTCTTGGCCACAAGGGCACATTGCTGGCTCATGGATAGTTTAGTATCTACCAGGATACAGATCATTTTCCTCAGAAGATCCACCCTTCAACCTCTACTGGTGCCTGGGCTTCTTCCTCCCCAGGGGCAGGACCCTACATTTATCCTTGTTGAACCTCATGAGGTTCTTCTCTGCTCAACTCTCCAGACTGTCCAGGTCACACTGGATGGCAGCACAGCCCTTTGGAGTGTCAGTCAGTCCTCCCAGTTTGGTATCATCAACCAACTTGCCTTCCACTTGAAGGAAGTGGAAACCAAAGCTTGCTTAGACTAAAGCCACACAGCTCCCATTTTATCCTCACCAAGCCCCTCGCACAGCAAGGTCCTGCCCAAACTGGAGTTCCCAGGGCTTAAAAACCCCACCACCTGCTCGGCCACGGGGGTGGAGGAGGCAGATCTGAGCCGAAATCATCACCAGAGCCCAGTGGTGAAGGCAGAGGCCGCTCAGGCAAAGGTAGGATCCATGGTTCAGCGCTTTGTTTTCCTACCTGGGAATTAACCCGGCAGGATTCCCGGTGCTCCCGAGGAGAGCCCTGATCCGGGCAGGCATCTCAGAAACAAACACAACATCTCGGAGCTGCCAAGCACCACCATCTCCACCTTCACCAGCAACACAACCCCTTGATGGGGGGAAAAAACCACCCACAACAACTGCGTCGATCCCCCTAATTTCCAGAACAAACCCGGCGGGCTCTTATCTGTCAAGAGAGGGTGATTTTTCCTATAATTACCCACATCCCCTACGCACGTAACAAATCCACCCTGGATGTGCAGAGACTTTTCATAACAGGTTGCATGGCCGTAGGTGATTGCTTTAAAAAGCTCCCCTCCCATGGAGCTGCACTTTTCCTGCCTGTTCCCTCCGCAGTAATAAATGCTAATAATAAGGCTTAGTTCCACGCAGCATTTTGTGGCCTGTCTAACGCAGGAAGCCCAAGTTACTGAACACAATGGGCTCCTCCAGCCACAAAAATAAGCATAAGCCAAAGGGAAAAGAAAAAAAAAAAAGACAAAAGCAGGCTTTTGGAAGCGGCAGAGCGTGCTGGCAGCTTTGATTTGGGACATCAAAGCTGAGCCTGGGAGTTAAGCGACGTGCCCAAGGCTAAAAAGCCTGTCGGTGGCAGAACCCAGGGCTGGTGATTTGCTGCTCTCCCACCCGTGACCATGAACCTGGCTTGAGGGTGATGGGTTTATACTGGATTCTTCTCATTTTCCCTCCCCCTAGCAAATTTTCTCCCCCATTAGGCTAATTAGACCCCTTCTGCAGTGGGTTGCCCTTATTCCCAGCCTGATTGTGTGGCTCTGCTGAGGCTGGGGGGGGTGATCCTGGGGAGCTGCTCGGTGCTGTATCAGGAGGAAACAGCTGCTTTTGTGGTGGCTCAGGGCAGTGATTAGCAGGGCTGATAGCCAGCCAGGACACCCTCCTCCCAATTCCAATCAGGGCAGGCAAAACCCATCCTCTGTGGGGGAGATTTGTGGGGGGAGAACCCAATGTGGCACAATGTGGCTCTGCAGTGGGGCCAACAGCCCTGTTGCCCCCCACCACCACACCAAGGCCCTGCATTCACCAGTGATTTCAAAGAGGTGCCGTGGAATGGAGGGACTTGAACATTTTTTTTAACGATGCACGTTCCCCATCAGCTCCACGCCGAACTGGAAGCCTTTAAAGTCGGGCTCCCTTTGATTAGACAATGGACCTGGAGAGACAAACGCTTCATCCTCCTCCTTCTCCCCCATCTGTCTTCCTCCGTGCCCCTCCTGCCCCCAAAGGGATAAATTTAGAAGTGACAAACCCCACGAATCACAAACAAGGGGCAGTGGATGCTTCCTAGGAGCAGAGCAGCAGCCCCACAACCAGGGACGTTTAGCTCATGACATCTCCCGATGGATTTTAGCAGAGGATGGGGGACACCACGAGGGTCCTCACCACCCACCCCCAATTTATACCCATCGTTTTCTGGGCTACAGGCGCCCTCGTTCTGCCACACACAGCCCACAGGTTTCCCTCCCATGGCCACAACCAAGAGCAGAGAGGAGAACCCACATCTCCTCCAGCTTCTCCCTAATCACCTCCCCAGTGCTGCTCTGGTGGGGTTGTTTCAGTTCAGACCCAGCCTCTTAAAAAGGCCATTTCTCTCCCCAAAACCCACCCCTGCCAAGCTCGTCAGTTCACGCTGGCTTTCAACATTCCAGTCAGCACCAAGGACACGTTTAAACCAGTTACAGGAATGTGATGTCCTTCTCCAAGAGGGACAAGTGCTTGGGAAGCACAAAGAGCCCCCAGCTCCAGATGACTCCCAATTATCCCTCTCAGAAGTTGCTCTGTGGTATTTTATATATATATATATATATATAAAAATTTTTTTATTTGAGTCATTAACATCCCATTAAAAGCAGCCCCGTTCAGTGGAGCTGGCTGGCAGGGAGCTGGGCAGAGGCCAGGCTGGAAGGAACTGCAGCTCTCCCATTATGGTAAGTTTTCCAAAACCCACAAGTTATGTCCCTAAAATAGTTGCCTTCCACAAACAGCGAGATGGTGTCAGCTGCTTTTTTTTTTTAAAAAAAAAAAAACAAACCAACACCCAATAGCAGAAAATAACAAAAGAGCTGCAAACAGCAGCTAAAAATGCAAAGCAGAGGCTGGAGTGTGGGGGTCCCACGGAGAGGGACCGGGGGGGGTTGCAGGGAGTTGGGGG
The DNA here is from genome assembly GCA_004320125.1 of Scolopax mira. NCBI lineage: Eukaryota > Metazoa > Chordata > Aves > Charadriiformes > Scolopacidae > Scolopax > Scolopax mira. The sequence goes on from BJBW01020593.1 coordinate 11,327, forward strand.
ACACGTTCAAAGGGGACACGATGCTCTACCTCAAACAAGGCGATGTTTCCCACCAGGGCTTAAATGCAACAGGTTTATAATCTCTCTCCCCCCGTCCTGACACGCTGCCCAGCCCAACCCAACCATCCCTGATGTCCATCAGTGCTGGGAACGAAGCTGCACAGGTCCTCCTCTCCCAAAGGAGAGCCACAGGGTCCCACGGAGAAATTAGCCAGGTTCTAGAATCAGAAAACCATAATGGGTTGGAAGGGACCTCTGGAGATCATCTCCTCCAACCCCCTGCCGGAGCGGGTCTACCTACAGCGTCCCACAGGAACGTGTCCAGGTGGGGTTTGAATGTCTCCAGAGAAGGAGACTCCACCACCTCCCTGGGCAGCCTCTGCCAGGGCTCTGCCACCCTCACAGGAAAGAAGTTCCTCCTCATGTTTAGGTGGAACTTCTTATATTCAAGTTTGTGCCCATTTCCTCTTGTCCTG
>BJBW01020595.1:0-17742 GCA_004320125.1 Scolopax mira
TTTGTGCCCATTTCCTCTTGTCCTGTTCCTGGGCACCACTGAGAAAAGACTGGCCCCATCCTCCTGACACCCACCCTTTAAGTATTTTTAGGTGTTGATCGTATCCCCCCTCAGTCGTCTCCAGACAAAATAGACCCAAGTCCCTCAGCCTTTCCTCATAAGAGAGATGATCTAGTCCCCTCATCATCTTTGTAGCCCTCTACTGTCCCCTCTTCAGCAGTGCCCTATCCCTCTGCAAGACCCCAAGCTCTCCCGGTGGTAATGGCAATTGGCTCCTCTGCAAATCTTAATTATATTTATATCGTGCTGATTGGTGGGTGTGTGTTGATATTGGGTGGGATATGGCAGAGCTCAAAAGCGTTCCAAGAAGTGATGGATGGCTTGGGAGCCTTCCGCGCTCTGGGGGTCAGCTTCCAACCATCCCTTCTGCTGCCCCGTGAAGCCCAGATCCCCTCCTGCTGGGGGGAAGCCAGGGCCAAACCCGGTTCTTGCTAGTTGTTGGCCTCCCTCCAGTGATGGAGCTGCTTTGCAGGAGCCAAGGGGACTGTGTGGCAAAAGTACACCCCTCAGGCAGGATTGGGATCTTAGCTGAGCAGGACACGCGGGTCCCAAGTGTCTTCTTAAAGGCCAGTTATTATCTGCATCTTCCACCTATTCATCCTAGTTCTGCTGCTGTGCTCAAACGTCGCTGGGGAAAAAAAAAAGCATTAAAAAAATAAAAAAAGGGAAAAAAGTTGATTCTATTCATTAATCTCCCCCTGTTCCCCTCATCGGGAGGAGCGGGGCCTGAAGGCTCAATTAGCCTTGGTGGCTGCGGCTTGGTGACACGTGACATTGCTTTCTTCCTGGAGACTTTCCCTCCCCAACTTCATCTCCAGCTCTTTATTCCCCACCTCTGGCCCTGTCAAGGCTTTGGGGGGAGATGAAGTGGGGGATACTGGTGCAACTGCTCCCAGAGGGGTGAAGAGGGGGACGTGGTTGGAGGTGATGGGCAGGAGGTGGCTCTGCTGGGACAAAGGGGGTCAGTGGGACCCGTCCTCTTCAAATGCAGGATTTGGGGCTGCTGGGAGGTCCATAGGGTTGTTTCTTTTTGAAACCCCAGAGGTTTTGTCTGAAAATGGAAGGGTTGGGACTCCTGGTCCTCATCCTGCCTTTGCAATGTGGGTGCTGTCACCGTCTCCAGCGTGTCCATCGCCCAATCAAGGCAGGGAAGGTTTTAGGTTGGGTGAGAAGGACATGGCGCCTCTCCCTGTGAACCTCCCACTTGGAGAGATGTAGATCTGGGTCCCCCAGACCTCCTGCAGCGCGAGCAATTGCCTTTGTCCTGGGGGAGATGGAATTTAGATTGCAATGCTAAGGCAGCTAATGCCTCCTGCTGGGGTTTAAGCTGAGCTCAACATGTTTTATGCATGTCCCAGCAGCGTCGAGATGTTCAGATGTGCCAGGAATAATACAAATTTGGTGCCTTCACCACCACCTCTCCTGCCACCTGCTTGTGGATGAGGGGCTGGATATGCACTGGGAGCTTGTCATGGCTCCTGGCTGCTCCCCCAAATGGCCTTTGACTCCCACCTTTTTGTAACCTTCTCCCCTTCTCCTGGGCTACGAAGCATCTATTTGTTGGGGAGGTTTCAACTTCTTCCGTTGTGTCTAATGGGAGTTGGCCTTTTTGAGCATCTCTCTGGTTTTCCTTCAAGTTTGCCCAAGCATACGCTCAGGCAGGCTTTGTTTTGGGGATTGTTCATGGAAAAAAGTTATTCTCTTCCACCAGGGTAAGCAACAGCTCAAAAGCATGCCCCCAAAGCATGGTTTTTAAGGTTAGAAAGGTTTTAAGGGGAAAAGATGCCCCAGTGTTTCCATATCTCCTATTTTTTGAGGACTAGACACCTGCCAAAGGTTTGGGATCGACAGTACCATGAGCATCTTCGTCAGGTCTGCACGGAATTAGTTGCTGTTAATATGGATTTTTGGGAGGTGAGGTTTGAGCACGTTTCTGAAAAACTCTAACTTCCAAAAGGTACAGAAAAAAAATAAGGTACCAGTAAGGAATAAAAATGGCATCATCAGAGCCTTTCTCATAGAGCAACACAGCTTGAACTTGGCTAATGAGCCCGAGAGTTTAAAAATAGATATAGAAAGACATATATATATATATATATGTATATGTTGCCTTTGGAACTTTGAAGTGCTGGCAGTTGGATCCCCTTGGGCATTGGGTGGTCTGCAACACGGACAATTTGGCAGGACCTTTGATGTCCACTATTTAGTCCAGATTCTCTCCATTTTGTTGCTTATAGCTTCATTGCCAGCAGCTCCTCTCCATCTTGTGGCACTGTCCAGTGCTCAGAAGGGACTTGAAGCAGGTGCTAAATTTGTCCTGGGGGGTACCCATGACCTCAGTGATGGGAGAGAGATTTCCCTCTCCCCATAATGCTGAGTCAGCGCTATTTAGGAAGCTGAATAAGGAGATGTGCAGGCTTTTAGGGAACTGGGGTTCTCGTTTTGGGGTGAAAAGATCTTTACCTGGCAGATATAAGAAATTAGGAAGTAAACTAAGGAGCTGAAATGGTTGTATCCAGGAAGTGTGGGTCCTTGTAGGATGTGAAGCTGAAGAGCAGAGCGCCGTTCCCTGCCTCCTCCTCCTCTTGCCTCAACCCACCGAGGGAGTTTTCGGGCGATTTACAGCTGCCTTTGGAGATCAATCTCTCCCGGCAGATGGGAGGGAACTCATTTTGGGGTTTTGCAGCAAACACGGTTAAATCTTCTTTTCCTGGCTGAGCCGCTTGTCTTGGGAACGACAAGGAGGGCTCGTGGCCAGGAGCTCTTCCTGGCTTCTGGCCCATGGAGTCACCTTTGGAGGTCTCAGAGATCTTTGTGGCTTCACTGAGGGGGGGGGACAACAGGCTGTGTAGGGACCAAGTATGGAAGGGGAAGCTCCTGCAGCCCCGTTACCACGTGTATTTGTCACTGTTTTGAAAGCAAAAGCACAAAATGATTTTTTTGAGGCATTATTTGGGTGTGCAGAGCAGAGCCTGGTGGGGAACCCTCTCATGGGGGTCCCCAATTCCAGTGGCTGTTGCTTCTCCATCTCCTTGGGCCAGCTTTCCATCTTGTTTCTTTGATGGCTGGGGGTGAAGTTACCTCCAGTTGTCATGGAAATGAGCTCTGATGAAGGGGTGGGTTGTAGAACACAGGAGGGGAGCCATCTGACCCTAATTTTTCCCCCTTTTGCCCCAATATCCTCACTCCAAAGCCACCCCGGTGCCACAGTTGGGCTCTCAAACACTGATTCTCCAAGGAAGGATGCTCAGCATGGGCTGAAATCAGTGGTTGCTCATAACCACTGCGGGGGAATCAAGCTTTCTGATGGCCTTTGTGCTGCCTGAATTGATAGGATGTGAATCCCCCGCCCCAAATTCCCTCTGTCCTAGGCCCCCAGAGAAATTCCTGGATAAGTGGAAGTCGTCGGGACATAATCCCGCCTCAGAAATAGGACAGTAGCCACATCAACTTGTGTCTGGGGTGGAAATGCTCTGCTGGAGGAAAGTGGAGTTTGTTTGAAGAGATGAGAAGGGACTATTTTACCTCCTTTCTATTTTTGATGCCCTCGCTTGGGTTTTGGCAAGAGCTGTTGTTCAAAGGCAGCAGCATTCCCCATGTGTGCTCCCGCGTTGAGGTTTGGGGTTGTGTTTCACGGTTTGGGGGCGGTGAAAGGGGTTTTGAGGGTGCTTTTTCCTGGGAAAGACAAGGTTTCCAGTGAGCTGGGGGGACTCGGCTGGCAACTGTATTCTTGATGCCCCCCAGGATGCCATTGGCCTTCTTGGCCACAAGGGCACATTGTTGTCCACCAGGACCTTCTCAGAGCTGCTCTCCAGCAGGTCACCCCCAACCTGTCCTGGTACAGGGGGTTATTTCTCCCCAGGTGCAGGACCCTACACTTGCCTTTATTGAAGTTCATCAGGTTCCTCTCTGTCCATCTCTCCACCCATCCAGCTCTCTCTAGATGGTGGCACAGCCTTCTGGGGTGTCACCCACCCCTCCCAGTTGTGTATCATCAGCGAACTTCCTGAGGGTACATTCCATCCCTTCATTGATGAACATCTTGAAGAGCCTTTCCCCTGAGAGTTAACACAACCCGAGAGGGAAGGAAAATTTTGGAAATACCTTCTTCTCGGTGCCCAAATCTGCGTTGGGAAGGTCCCAGGTGCTGGCTGGGAAGCTGGGCTGCTCAGCCAAGCGGGACGGAGAGGCACATGATGCAGCACCACGGGGCTGGGGAACGACAGCCTTGTCCTGCTGACTTATGATGGATGAGGGAAAAAACCTATTTCTCATCGGCGGCGGGAAGATGTGAAGTGTAAAGAAGGATGCTCCAGGAGTCTCCTGGCCATTCATCTTGTGTCGGGCGGGCTCCTGGAATCAGTAGAGTTGAGAGAGAGAGAGAGGGTGGGCCAGCAAAGCCAAAGAGGCACTAAAAAGAAAAAGAAAAAAAAATAAATAAAAGCGGAGGGGGAGGGTGAAAAAGGAAGGGGTTTGGGGAGAAAATTCATTATGTGAAGGATAATCTCGCTGGGAAATATCAGGACCCCAGAGAGGGGGAGAGGAGAAAAATTAACTGGGAGCATTTGTCAGCTGGCATGGATGCTGAGGGTGATGGTGCGGGATGGGAGGTGTTATGGAGGGGGGAGCGAGGCAAAAAAGGAGCCTTTTTCCCCAGAATGGAGGGGATTTTGGTGTCAGGGCTGAGTTCTGCCTTGGGGGACAGTGTTTGCCCTCGTTCTGCTCTGTGCTGAGGGGTGCTTGGGCTTTCTGGGGAAGGAAAGAACCAAACCATGCTCTTATGCCCCGAGAGCTACTTTTCCTCCCTTGGAAATTACTCAAAATCTCGTTTTTAATATTATTGGGTTTGGGTTTTTTTATGGCAAAAGATCTCAGCTCCACTCGCAGAGCAAAGGGCCGGTGACCTCTGGCTCGGCCACTGGTTTTGGCCCCATTAAAGCAGCATGGAGCCCCATTAGCCACGGGGGAGAGCCCCATTAGCCACAGGGGAGAGCCAAGGGGGCGAGCGGGGCTGCCGGATCGGGCCATTATTTGCCCAACTGGAAAGAGCCCGACCACAGCCTCATTTCATCCCCAGCACAAGAGAGTACCAATTTTCCAGCAAAGGGGCTGAGCCTTCCCACCTGGACTCCAATAGCCATTTGAAAGAAAGTCAAGAGCAAGGAGGAAAAACCTTTATATTCTTCCTGGCTGGGATATTTAAGGGTTTTTAGGTGGTTTTATTTATTTTTTTTTTCCTTCTCATCCTGGATTGAATTAGCACTGGGAGAGCAGCACCGAGCCACCCTCAGCATCCCTGCGGGAGCTGGGAAGGGTCTGGGCTCAGACTTCTTTTCCATTCTATAAATCTAAAAAAAAATATAAATAAATTTAAAAAAAGAAAACCCCACAAAACCGTTTGGCTTGGAGAAATCTCCTGGGTCAGGTGGCAGCAGTAAATAGCCGGGGTGTTTAGAAATGATTGAGCCATTATTTCAAAGTGGCAGGCAGCCTGCCTTGCCCCGGCAACGCGGCACCGAGAGAGTTCCCAGGGCACGGTACTTGGTGTAACAGTTGGGGCTTGCCACCAAATAAAAAAAAAAAAAAAATAAAAAAAAAATCCCCTATTAAAGAAATCAGGTTAATTTACTGTGTGAAATGAAGCAGCTGAAACTGCTCCCAAATAGACAATATATTTTTTATATATTGTTTTTTTTTTTTCTTGAAAGTGGGAGTGGAATAATGATGGGAAGCCTCTGCAGCAGCCTGTAGGTCTTCTCCTGGGGTTGTCATGGCTCCTCTCTGCCTTCATGTGCCTCCCTGCTTGGCCACGAGGTGAAAACCCACCCTCATTTAGGGTTGGGTGATGCAGAATCCCTACAGATGGGAGCACTCACCATCTCGGAGCTGCTCTGGAACGGGCTCTGCAGCATCCAGGGACCTGCCAAGTCCATCCCGGGCGCTTTTAGTGTTGAGACTGCCTCTGCCTAAAACCAAATCCATGCTGAGGTCGGGGAAGAGGTCGCAGACCTCAATATTTGTTGTCCTTGTAGGTGGTGGACCTGGGGAAGGTGGGGGACCGTGATGGACTCTCATGGCAGCTTTGGGAGGGTGCTGCATCCTGGGATATCGATCCTCGCCGCGGGGAACAGGAGGCATTAAGTGCTTCTCTCTCCTTTGCTGCTTTGTTAAGTGAGACTTTTCTTGCCGAATCCTGGAAAAGGAAAAAAAAAAAACAAAGTCTCCCTTTCTCCTTCCCACCCCAGGAAACCCTGGTACAACTTGAAACCGATTAATAATACACAAAGGGATGAGGCAGTTGGGCAAAGTGCGGCGGTTTCCTCGGTGTTACTCTTTTATTAAGCTGCGATCTAAAGCGAAGGAGAGGGAGGGATTTTTATAGCCTGCAGCGTCTTGTTTGCAGATTATTTTCCAAAAAGATGCTGGGTAGAATATCAATTGCCTGCGACGAGAAATCCCACCAGGTGCTGCCTGGAGGCAGCACGAGTCGGCGCCGTCCCTCCCCGGCATCGGTGTGGATGGTGCAGGTGGGACCAGAGCTGCTGGTCTGGTCTTAACTGGGTGTAATATGGGCTGGAGGTGGACCCTGGGGCTGGGGAGAGGCTGTTGGGGTGGCCAAAGGGGCTGGAAGAGTGGGGGACAGAGGAAAAGCACACACACACATGCATGCACACCGCCCCGCCGTCCAAATCTGTGCTCTTCCCGTGCCTGCAGCCCCCTAAATCCAGATGTTTCGTCGGCGAGTGCAGATGTTCAGCCCTGCACGCCCAAGGTTTGGATGGCATCGCTCGTTAGCGCTCGCAGGGGGAGGGATGCAGCAGCTGGGGTTTGGCCCAGGGATGAGGCGACAGCCCGCGTGTCAGATGGCAGAGAAGGGCAAAAAAAGAAAAAGAAAAGGAAAAACTTCTGCTACGGGAAGCCAGAGCATCTTTTCCTTCCTTCCCAGGGACGTGTGGAGGACAATTCCTGGTTGTTGGCCTCCATCTGAGCTGTAGCTGAATTCCTGAGCATAGAGCAGGAAAAAAAGGGGGTAAAAGAATCTGGGCAGGGGTTTTGTTTTAAGAAAACGCTACTCTTCGGTTCTTTGTGATGCTCTGAACCCTCCTCGATCCCTTTCGAGCCCCTTTAAGAGCCAGTCGAGGGAGGGTGCAGGCTCCTGCCATCAAGGAGAAGCTCTGGGAGATCCACAAAGGTCAATCAGCAGGAGAGGAACAATCTGGCGGACTCGGAGCTCTTCTGCTGATGAAGAAGAAGCAGGGTCTGGACAAATTCGGAATAAGAAATCAGGCACTGAGGAGGAACACCTAGTGACCTAGCTGGGGGGGGGGAAGGAGGCAAAAAGTTCTCATCTATTACTTCTGTGTCTTTTTTTTTTTTTTTTTAAGAGCATCTTTAATCATATCCCGCATCATCTTCATCAGGGGGAAGGTGGTAATCAAGGCAGCTGGCTGGGGATGATGGTGTCTCTACATCATCGAGGCTGTTCTTTTTGGGGTGGCCGTGAGAGTAGCTCTGGAGTGTGGGGAAGGCATTTTGGATGCTTTTTTTTTTCTTCCCCTGTAGCCACTTAGGAATTGGCTCACATTGTGCTAAGGACAGGGATGGAGATGCTCTTGCAGAGGGAGCTAAGAGAAGACAAATACAATGTAGTCTCTTATTTATTATTATATATTTTTTTTTCTTTTCCTCCTGCTTTCTTTCTTTATAGTGGTAAAATGATAGAATTTCATGCAGTCAATTGAGGCTATTGAGTTGTTTTGCCACTAAAGTGCTGGAGCATTGACTATATAGATTCACAGTGTCCCCTCAGAATAACATCCCTTTTAACAATGTGCCATCAAGGGAGAGCTGTGCAGGGCTTTAAAAGGTTTTCCAGGGTTTTATTTCTGGCTCGCTCTCTTTCCACTCTCTGCACTGAAACCAGACCTGAAGCAGGTTTCAGGGGACACAGGGGTGGTGGTGGGATGTCCTCGAGCCATGGCCGGGAGGGAATCGGTTGTGCCCGTGTCCTATTTTATGGTAAAACACCAAATCCCAGATTCACTCAGGGTCGGGGCTGCGTGGGATGCTCATCTCTTCCCTGATGGGTCTGTCACACCAGTTCGCTTGGCTCCTCCAGGAGTTACTGGGAGATGGCTGATGCTTGATGCTTAGGATGAAAGGAATGCAAACCCAAGGTTTGGAGGGAAAGCACACAGCTGAAAAGACTTTATTTTCTCAGAATTCCTCTGATTTTTCCATCCCTCTGTGTGTGCTCGCCCTCGTTTTCCATTAGCTCTTGTGTGCTGTCCCTCTGGGAGAAACCTGTGCTTGAATTGAGTGGTGAAGGGACGTTCCAGGCCCTGAATTCAGGGGCTGATATCTCATCATGGTCCATATCTGCTGCAATTCAGTGGTGTGGCCTTGGTCTTTGCTCTCTGTAAGCAAGTAAAAAGGGATTTTCTCCAAAAAAGAACAGCTTTGCTGTGCATCACCTGGTGTGGTCCCATAGGGTTGTAGGTGGGGCTGGCTTGGGCAGACCCCTGTTGGGTTCAGTTCTTTGGTGTATAATCTGTGCTTCTGTGGAAGATGAGTTGGAGCCCAAAATGGCACCAAGGAGGTGTCATCCAGGGTGAACATCAGCCTCCTGGGCTCTGCGTGGGGCAGATCTTTGGAGAAAGCAACCCTGAAGAGAAGGACTTGGGGGTGTTGGTGGATGAGAAGCTCAATATGAGCTGGCAACATGAAAGCCCCATCCCTGGAGGGGTTCAAGGCCAGGTTGGACAGGGTTTGGAGCAACCTGGTCTGGTGGGAAGTGTCTCTTCCCAGGGCAGGGGGGTGGAACTGGATGATCTTGAAGGTCTTTTCCAACCCAAACCCTTCTGTGATTCTATGAAAGGGCCCATCGCCCCACGTGTGTTTTGGAAGCATCTCCCCACTTCTCCCTGCCTACAGCCCATCCCTAATGCTCTCTCCCCGTGTCCTTGCTGTGTCAGGCTGGGATATTTATGAAACTCCTCTTCCCAGGTTTCAGCTTCTTTTAACCTTCAGTCTTCGGTTTCCTGGCTCTTCGGTGTGTGCTCTTTTAATAACTGTAACCCATCTGATAATGTTGTTATAAATTAATGATCTGTTTACAACCTTAACTCTGTTTTAATGAAGACTTTTTTTTGTTGAGGAAAATAAAAGCTGCTGTAATTATACCTTGTAACTGCAGGGTTTTATAGCCGGTGAACTCATCCAACAAGCAATTTCGATTAGTTTATCCAGGCAAATATTCTGGTGTTGATTTCATATATCTAAAAACCACACGGCTACTTCCGTGAGCAGCAGAAATAATTATTCCTCGATCCCCGTGTGTCTGTGTCTCGAGAGCAAATTCTTAGATTTTCTGATGTCTAAGAAAAGTTGGATCCCCAGTTCTGCCTTTCTCTGGGTAAGAGCATTAATGGCGTCTTTTATCTGCCTTAGCTTCCTATTTTCCCCAAACTTGTATCTTGGAGATAGATGTGTCCTTCTATCAGATTTTGTTGAAATGGGGTATAAGGTTTAGAAATCACTAGAGATGGGGAAAGGAAACAGCCGGGTAGGCACTGCCAGTGTCTAAGCCTCATTTCCTCAGGAAACCAGGCTGAGAAAACCTTGGGTGCCATTAAAAAGTCAGAGCTGTGGGTGAGTGTCATTTAAGGGTAAAGCTTCAGAGGTTCTTGGAAGCTGTTTTCCAAGTGCTTAGTTTCAGTCTGCCTTTTCCAAAGTGCTCAGCCCGAATCGTTGGACAAATTCCTGCCTTGCCGAGGAACTCAACGGCCAACTTGTTGAGCACGTTGGAAAATGTAACTGCTTCTTTTGGTACCTCCAGCAGATCCTTCTGAAGATGTTGGCCGTTACGGACCTTGGTACCTTCATTTCATTTTGCCAAAGACTCCCAGTTGTCCTGAGGCTCAACCAGTGCTTTCCACTAGCTGAGGTTGAACCTGATTGCCAGAATATGTGTGGGGAGGAAATGCAGTGGGTTGGGTTTTGGGAGACCTCAGTTTTGAGTGGCCCTCAATGCTGTGCTTTGGCTGTGGTTGAGTGCGTATGCTCAGGGGCATCTGTTGCTCCCAGAAATTCCTATGGGGCATTGGATTTTTTCCAGCCCCACAGGTATTCCAGAAATCCCTATGGGGCTGGGAAAATCAGGTTAGTCTTCCTGATGATGCTGCTATAGAGGGTTGCTCAAGGATGGTGATCCCACCATCTGAGGAGGCTTCCTTCTCCTGTCTCAGAGTCACCTCATCTGCCTGGAAATCCCCTCCTCCCTTCTCCTAACCCTGCTGAGGGTGGATCATGGGAGATGGAAAGGTTCCTGGCTGCCCTGGGAAACTCTGCATTGGCACCAGGGGTTTGAACTGGCCCTTGATAACCATCCTACCCCAGCCTTCCTCCTGCCCTGCTCTCCTGTTGCTTGGAGATGCTGTTGACCATGGACCTTGCTTTCTCCCTGCCCTGGTTGGAGCCGCTCGTTTTCTCAGCTTTCTGCTCATGTTAGAATTACAAGTTTAAAAATAACTGAAATAGGATTTCTGCCTTAATGAGGGCATTGGGGAACCGGGGCCACTCTGCGCCCCCAGTCACTCCAGTCCAAACCTTGCATCAAATATGCCATGTTTCTGCCTCAGCAGCAGCCTTTGTGGTCCCCTTGGTGGCATCTATCTGGGGTTCCTTTCCTCATGGTTGCTTTTTTTTTTGAATATCTTTTTTTTTTTTGGCCAGCCCTTGGTGGCCAAAGATGACCTCGGTTTCTCCCTACATGGAATAAGGTCCCCCAATGCCAAACCAAGGGACGGTCTCGCTGCTGTGACCCACTTTGAGCTGCTCTTAGATCCATCATCATGTTTTTTTATTCCTTCTCCTTCATTCTAAGCACAGAGCTTCAGGTGCTGCTTTTTTCCCCCCGTCATTTAATTTTACTTATTTATTTATTTATTTTTAAATTCCCAGATGGTGCTGGTATCTGAACCTTGAGGAGTGGGAACATCATGGGAAATCTATGCCTTAATTTTCCATCTCTCTTTTTTTTTTTTTTTTTTTTTCTTCTTTCCCTTTCCATCTCCACCAAGAATCTGCATAAAGCAGCTCCTCCGTGTATCATTTATTCATACGTATTTTAGTGAGGAGAGGCTTGGCCTGTGATGGAGATGTCATTTGCAAAATAATAAGGTCCTGGTTGCTGTGAAAAGAGAACCCACTCTTCCCCCCAGAGGTCATTCCCTCTAAATTATAAATCTTTTTAACCGTTTACCTTGTGGGTATACACAAGCAGAACACTTAGATTAATTCCAGGTCTTCTTCCTTGTCTTCTTTGCTTTTTTTTTTTTTAAATAATTATTTTCATAACGTACACATAAACCATTCAGCTCTCTTGAATGCTGGATCTGTATTCCTAATTGGTTCGCATCAAAGGATCTCTTTGCCTTCAGCTGCCGAGGTCTCTTCATTGCGAGGAGACGTGAAGTCACAGATATCATCAGATAATTAAGCTGGTATTAGGTGTCAGGAAGTGGTTCTTCCCTCTCTGATCCCCTCCTCTGCCTTACACAGCATCCAAACACCCAGCAAAGCCCCACCACGTGCTGGGGGAGGGAGGGAAGGTGGAGGTGGGAGGCATCAGTGGTACCAAGGAGGTGAAAAAGAGCATGAATTCTCTTTATGGGGTTTTTCCTGCAACAAGTCGTGGTGGAAAAGATGGGGGTGAGCATGGCACCGTCGTTTGGGCATTCAAAAGGCTCTTTTGGGGCTACCTACCCAGGGGGGGCAAAGTGCAGACCCTGATGGAGGATGCCAAACTGGCTTTATATCCCTTCTCCCAAACACCAGACCCCAGAACCAGCCCTGAATCCCTCCCTATATTTGCGTTGCATTGGGGAAGGATGCTTTTATAGGACATCTCCCTGGATCCCACCCCATTGCCTTCTTCCCTCTGCCTAAACTTTGCCCTGTTTTCCCCTGCATCTGCCCCAAAAGCCACCTGAGGCCAAGGCAGCTGCATCCCAGGAGCTGCTCACGTGGCTGCTCTCACAGAGGGGAAATTATTAATAACCCAAGGTGTAATTATATATGTCTTAAGCTTCGCTCAGGCACCGCCAACATCTTTTCAGAGGAGGGAGGTGGGGTTTCAGGGAGACACCTTGCTGTTTAATAAATAAAAGAAGAGATTCATAAAGTGTCTGGCAAGCACATTCCTCACATAGAAATGTTACAGAATAACACAGGATGAATAATAGAAAAGGTTATTGAAAAATTCATAATTTCCAAGCGCCAGTGAAGGCCAGGCTTCCATGCCGTTTATTTGCCTGTAGAAAAGTGATTAAAATATATATTATTGTCCTGTCTATAGGAAAATGTATTATTAAGTGGATACTAGCATGACATTTGAAAAATCCATTTCATTCCATTTAGTGGCGGGCGGTGGGAGGGGAAGGGGGGGGTCTTTCTCCTGCTTTTGTAGAGGAAGGTTTTACAGGCGTTTCAGAAAAACAGTAAAAAAAAAAAACCAAATAAGAAGGGGGAGGGTTTAATTATGGCCCCTTGCCTCTCAGCGGTGCCACTCGTTCTCCATTTTCATGCCTTTTTGCATTAAAAATGAAATGAGATTCCCTCGCCTTTATTTATTACTTTAATTGCCAGGAAGGGGAACCGAGAATGGTTTTGCTCTGGGTGGGGGGACGGGGACTTGGACCCACGGGAGGGATGAGTGGCTCCGTGACAAGTTTTTGGGTTCTTTGGAGAGGTTCTCGTCATCAAACTGGACATCAGGTCAACCTTGGAGGCTGATGCGTTCGGGTTGTCACACTGGGCTTGTCCCTCTTGGTTTTGGGTGTTTTGTGGTAGCTTTGGGAAGCAGAGGCTGTGCTTGCAGAGCTGTCCTAAGCGGTGGCTTGTGAATTTGGAGGATTTGGGGGGTTGGGGGGGATGCTGGGTGAGTTGTTTGGTCTCGGTTCCTCTCCTAACCCATCTCGGCAGCCCAGTTGTGCAAGGCTGGGTGTGCATTTTATCTACTGCCTGTGTACACTGAATTTATCTGGGGATTAAAAGGGAAGAACCAGACCCTCTGCTCCGTTAATATCGGTGGGGATGCGTCATTTCACATCAGCCTGGATCCGTCCCTGAGAAGAGAAGTGGAAGATTTTCTCCCTTTCCTTCCCTCCCCCCCCCTCCCCGTGCCTTAGATCTTGAGCAGAGTCTATATTTGCTGCGTTAATGACTCGGAGCCTATCTCCAGCTCCTCTTTAGTTTTATTCATAGATCCCATCTGGGACTGATGGAAATAGAAAGGCAAAACCTGCAAAGAAGCCATGTGGCAGGAGAGGACATGAGGCAAAGAGCTGCTTCTAAAAAGAAAACCAGGGTTGGGATTGACTTAAACAATTCATCAATCCAGAAGGATTTGCTACGTATCTTCAATTAAAACAATTTAAAAGCCAGGACCCCATTTTATTTTTTTTTGTTGTTGTGGTGGTGTTTTTTAATGGAATGTTTTGATTTTCAGGGAGTGCCCAACATTTAGTAGGGCCTCCAGCATCTCCAAAAAGCGCTGACGTTGATGGTCTTTTGGAGGTACCTCCGTCCGTCCTTCCCTCGCCTGGAAAATCAGCCAATTTTAATCTGCCTCTTAAATTAAAAACCTGAAAAGTTGGGAAAAAAAAAAACCCAAACAGCCCTCCTGCCCGTGACATGGCAGCCGTGTGAGCGGGGTTCATGGTGTAGAAGCTCTTTTAAATCTGCCTGGAAAAATCCAGTCGGGAGGAGGAGAGGAAGAGAGAGAGATCCTCTCCTGCAAAGGGGAACTTAATGTACCCTGAGACCCGGACGGGCAGCATCTTCCCTCTCCTGCCTAGAAAACATAAATCTGAGCAGGAAAAGGGACTGTGCCCAGGGAAAAAAAAAAAAAAAATTAACTTTTTTTTTCCTTTCTTCCTTCCCCAACCTCATTCTTTCTGCAGCTCTCCCTTCCCCAGCCCCTGGTACCCATCTTGGGGCCGATCTAAATTAAAATCTGTTATCGTTTCCCGGATAATCCCCCTTTGATGCCCTGAATACGGCAGGATCTGTCCCGCTTCAACCTTGCATGTAAGCACTGATAGCTTTTGAACAGCTAAATGGCTTTGTGTATCTCATACAAATGTCTTGTCTCATCCAGGAGCTGCCAAGCCCGGCTGGGGAAAAGCTTTCTGAGTTACAAGTGGAATTATTTCGGAGGGATGCTAAGGAGGCCAAACCTTTTTCAGCACACGCTCCCTTGGCATCTCCTGTCTGGCAAACACGGGGGGGGCTCGTGTTGTCTGAGCCCCGAGATAATTAGCTTAGCAGCTAATTGGCATCACGGTGTTTAATGCGGTTCGTCATGGGAAGGTTTGGGGTTTTTTTTTTCCCCCCAGCCCAAATCCACTTTGGGGGTACCGGTTTGCCCCCTAAACTGAGCTGCTGGTGAGTTTTGAGTGGAGAAAGGCTTGTTGGATGGGCTTTATCCATGGGTTTTGTGCAGAGTGATGGGGCTGAAAGGAGTGTGTGTGCACTTGGGCACCAGTGCTTCTTCTCCCAGTTCTCCCAGTTCTCCCAGCAGCTCCGGGGCTCCCAAGTTGCATCCTGTTTGGTGCCGCTTGTCCCTTCCCACGGTGGGCTTTTCCCATCCGAAATGGGGTTGTGGCAGCTCTGCCAGACCCTCACTCCTGCCTGCCTTCCCCAGGGAGCTGCTTTGTGCTCGGGGAGGAGGTGAGGGGTGTTTTTAGCATTAAACCTGCCCGTCTCACCGTCCTGTCTCGGGCTGGAGGAGGAGATGGAGCTTTCCCCAGTGGGAGGGCGTTGCAAACTGGGAGGTGAGCGGGCTGCTGGCACATCCTGGCTCTGCCAGCATCCCCATTTTGTGCTGCAAAATGCAAAGTGCAGCAGAAAAAGCTAATTGCCTCTCTAAAATACTGTCTCAAACACAAGCCTTTCCACCGAGGAGAGAGGTCTGAGAACCCTCCTCTGTAGCCAATGACATCTTCATCCCCTGGCCCCAACTCCGAGGACCCGGCGAGATCTATCGGCGTCTGGGGAAAGCAGGAGAGGGAGGGGAGATAAAAAATAATCCAGGAGAAGCTGGTAATAGTTTAGTAATGGCCTGGTGACATGAGCTGATGTGGCAGGGTACAGCTGTGACCGAGAAGCATCTTTACAGCTCTTAGCCCCAGGTGACGGGCTATGAAAAGGCAGCCCCCAGCTTGGGAAGCTGCACGGAGCAGAAAGGCTGGGGGAGAGAAGATTAAGGGGGAAAGAGGCAAAGGAAAAGAGGCAGGGCTTTATTTTTAAAAGAAGAAAATAGGAAAAAAAACCCAACCACCAACCCAAAAAATCCTATTTAGTTGCAATCTCTTCTCTCCCTTCTCCCCTTGGCGGCGGCGGAGCTGTGCTGGGTAATGAATGTGTGTCCCCCCATCTCTTGGTTAAATTGGGGGGAGCGTGGGCGATGGGGGGTGTGGGTGGGGATGGGGAAAAGCCACGTTTCTGTGGATGGAGAGCCTGGTGCTTGGCTCGGGGAGAGGCCGGGGACCCGCCGAGGCAGCCGGTGCTGGCTGCATTCATTTCTCAAAGCCGCCCGCCGTGCGGGAACTCATCTGCCAACGCGGCCAGCGAGCCTGCAAAGAGCAGCTCAGTGGACTTAACCTTCCACCTCTGCTTGTGCTTCCTCGACAAAAAAATAAACCACACCAAACAAACTGATCTTGCTGAGCAGGGGCTTTAGCTGAGCCACAGGAAAGCAGGCAGCCGGGCTGCGGAGCGCTTCTGGCTCAGGCCAGGTAGCCCTGGCTCCTCCAAGCATCTCCCTGGAAAGGGGGTTTCAACCCTCTTTTCTCTCTGAAAGCTGAGAAATCTTCCAGTGGGAGGTTGCACTGTGAGGGAAACCTGGAGAGAGGTGTTGAGGGATGATGGGGAGATCACAAAGCTGGGGCAGGAGGTGACCTTGCAGCGTCAGACCGGAGCTTTTCCCCAAGCCCAGCTGGATGATGGTGTGGGATCATGGCTGGGGATGGCACCATTCTGCATCCCTTCTTAGGGATGATGAGTTTTCCCCTTGGGATAGATGCTCAGGGGGGGCAGCAGCTGCGGGAAGAGCGGGGCTGGATGCAGCCCAGCCTCGGAGCATCCCTCTGCCTGCCCTGCCACCACCTCCTTTGTGCCTGGGGACTCTGGTCCCCAGTGGTGGCTTCTGGGGTGCCACCCCAGTGGTACCAGCCACGCTCCGAGGTCAGCACTTCCCGGGGGCTCTGCCTCAGTTCCTCTTCCTCAGATACTCTTCAAGAGCTGGGGTCTTGTTGGCAAACGCAGGGGGTTGTGATTTTCCGGCTGTGGGATCCAAAGCCAGTGGTGGTTGTGATGCTGAGGGGGATAAGAAAGATAATTTCTTGCTTTTTTTTTGGGGGGGGGGGGAGGGGGTAGGGATTGAAGCCTGAACCCCCAAAACGGGGAGCATCCCCATGCTGCTGCGTTGCAGGGATTAATGCCGTTGGGTTGGGCACTGGTGTGCTGAGCTGCTTCCGTCCTCTGCGTCCCCTCTCTCTGAGGGGGGAAGGTCCCTGCCTTTCTCTACCTTCCCTTCTCCCTGTGCTGGAGCCAGAAGAAAAGAAAAGGGCTCCCCCCCCCTCCTTAACGAACTCAGCATTAATCGCTTGTGTCAAATCCTTGTGCTAACAAGCTAACGAAATCAAACAGGCCTCCCCGGGGAGAGCCAGGGAGTCAACACTCATCCATTAAAATGGTAATTTTTGTATTTTTCACCAAGGCATTTGTCGCCTCTTGCCCTCCTGCACTCGTTAGTGCTTTGGCCTTTAAATTGTAGGTTTGGGGTTTTTTTTTATTATTATTTGTATTAAATAAAAAAAACCCCACACCAACAAACCCCCAAACCCCAACCGCAAACCCAACCCTCTTCCTCCTTTTTTTTGGGATCAGTCTGCGTGGGGGGTTTTATTATGGAAATAAAGAGCCTGTTGCTTCAGGCTCCATGGCTTTTCTCCTTGGGAGGGGGGAGGATTGGGAAAACTAATCCCACCCCTTCTCTCCTCCTAAAAAAAATAAAAAAAATAAGTGACTAGTGAGCATTTTGCTGAAATCCAAGTAGTAATTTCAGGTCACCTGTTATTCGTGGGCTTGTAATAACTTCTTGCTCGTGGGGTTGCTCTGGGCCGCTGGGAAATCAGGGAAATATTTGCCAATCCCAAGGGTTTTTATTTTTTTTGTGCTTTCTCAACTGTTGGTGGAGCGCGGATGGGGGGGATGCTGTTGTTTGCTCTTTAAAAAAAAAAGTCAGGGAGCAGGGAAGTGGGACTGAGGAATGAGATTTTATTAGGCAGCCAGAGAAGGTGGACAAAGGCAGTGTCCCTTTACCAGAGCTGGGTCAGATGTGGCATTTTGGTATAAAAGCTGCTTTTTCCCACTGCACTAATGAAAGATACCCCCTCGCCCTGCAAACAGGATCACATGGGGTTGGAAGGGACCTCTGGGGATCATCCAGTCCAACCCACTGCCAAAGAAGGTCCCACCCAGAGCAGGTCCCACAGGAACGTGTCCAGGTGGGGTTGGAATGTCTCCAGAGAAGGAGACTCCACCACCTCCCTGGGCAGCCTCTGCCAGGGCTCTGCCACCCTCACAGGAAAGAAGTTCCTCCTCATCTTTAGGCAG
>BJBW01020609.1:0-17817 GCA_004320125.1 Scolopax mira
GTTATTGTGCAGAAGATATGGAGTCCATCTTTACAGCACCAAAAGCACCTTCTAGACAATCATTGTTCTTGTGTTTATGGGCTGGACAAGAGACAAAGGGGAGGAGAAGGCAGGCTGTGTGCAGGATGTCTCTCCAATAAAACCTCTTGCCACATATAGAACATTTCTGGAATTTGAAGTGAAAGATCCTGTTAACACTATGTTCCCATGTGCCTTGTCAGACTTTGAGAGGAGTGGAGCAGAAACCAAAAATACATATTTTTTAAGCTGTCGGTTTACCTGTTATTGATTTTGTGTTTATTACATGTGGGAAGCATGTTCAGCCACATTCCCAACTACCCAATATGCCTAAAGACTACTCAAAGATACCCAAAGCCCACCAACACAAGCAAGTGTCCCCCTGACCAAATACAGCTTGTTTGGTGCTTCATAGCTCTTACCTCTTCTCTCCAAGATGCTAAAAAGTTTGTTTTTAGTTTAACATGGAAAGGTGACGTTCTCCTGGTGTAAGAAGCAGGGAATGCCCAGAAGGAAGATCCTGCCACACTAACACAAGCTGCACAGTGCATTTGTGTTTTATGAAAGCTTTTTAAATTCGTGGCCTTGCCTCTATCTGTTATATCCCCCTTCAAAGTGGGACAAGATCAGCAATTGGAAGGAGCAAAGGGTTTAATTATTCAATGAAATCACTGAGTTTGGCCCCACAGATTTGTCCCTGGAAGCTCAAGCTGGGATCTGAGCAGGACCACACGTGAGCAGCCAGAAACCAGTTTTCAGGTTCTGCAGCAAGCTCCGCTGGAGAAAAACCCAAGATCCTGGTTATAAAACCAAGCATGCATAAAAACATTTGAGTCCTATTACGTGCCACTTACTCACCCAAGCAGCCCTTAGGAAAAGGAAGTAAGTGCTGGACTTTTACTAATTCAAGGGGAAAACACCTGCCCCCTAAAATAAATATCAGGAAGGCCACGCTATCAAGGCTTCAGCCTCTGTTAGATGGAATCCATATTCCTCTCCCTTCTCAGGAGTTTAAGCTCCTCTCAGGCACCAGCGCTGACAATTACAAACCTAAGATGGGGACTAGAACATGCAAGAGAGATTCGTGCAGTTCCCTCGCTCAAAAAAAAGAAGCTGAAAAGCTCATTCTTCCAGGCTGGCTCGAGACAAACTGGGAGAAGCTGCTGGCTCTAGCTGCACTGCAGGAAAAAAAAGAACGTTTGGAAAGGAGGCTGTCGGGAGGAGGGGCTCGGTGTCACACAAGAAATTTTACTCTGATTGCAAAAATAAGCTGCCTTTCTAATCCACCTCGGTAAATCTAGGTGAGCCCGGGGCGTTTTGGCAGAAAGCAGGTAGAAAAGAAAAAAAAAAAAATAATAAAAAAATCTAAGAGGGAGGACGATAGACAGAAGAGCTGCTGGCTTTACTACATTCCTGCAACGGGAGACCTTGCAGAACAGCCAGAGCTGCTACTGCAGCAGCCATTGATTTTTCAGAGGTCGATACTCCACTCCCACAGATCTACTCGGCAGGAGCTTTAATCACATCTACTGCTCCCACCCTGTGCCACCCCTCCTTCGCTTCCCCCTCCAAATAAAATTAAATAAAATATAAAAAAAAAATAAAGAAAAGAAAGGGGGGTGGGGGTGTGTTTCCTCCCCCCTCCCAACGCCGAGCAGACTTCACAGATTTCATATCCTTGGTCTTTGGAGAGGAGAGAGTCAAAAAGCTGTAGTTGCAGCGCAAAGTGTGGAAGGAGTAACGTGATTCATCCCCAGAACAAGATGTCGCTGAAGGGAAAAGGTGGTGCATGGAGGGCCACCATCCCCTCTCAGGGAGCACTGGGGGTCCAGCTCTTCTGCAGGACCCTGGGAAAAGCAGCAGCAAAACTTCTCCATGAAAAAAAAAAAAAAAAGACTTTCCATTTAACCCTTTGAAAACCCCATGGCTTGGAAAAAGTACTGCCAGGCTTATCTAAACATCAATAGGACATGAAACATTCCAAGAGCAGTGGCAAACACTGAAGTTTTGCTGGACTGAGTAGTGTCACTTTGGCTGACACCAGGACTTGGCCCAGCCACCCAGCAGCAAAATCAAAATCCTTTGATTTTGGCCAAATCAAAGGATAAAACCTCCAGCACAACAGTAACATTGACCCTAAAACAAGTGGTAGGAAAGAAGGAGGAGCCCATAGAGGACCCCAGGTGGAGTGAGCTGCAACATGGCAGCAGCATCTGAGGATGCTCTGGTGACACTGTTTTTTTTGGAGGGTGTTGGGGATGCAGGAGGAGTGAGACCTACACGTTGGTCACATCAGTCAGAGAGACCAGTCTGACTCCAGGGAAGGAAAGTGCAAGTGAGAAACCAGTGCAGGTCTCAGATGACAGACCACAACCCGATTATTCAAAGAGCTTTTGGTTTTCTTCCAGAGCTTTTTAAGTATTTTACTTCAGGCTGAAGACAAACCCCAGATCATATAAAAAAAAAAAGCTAAATCACATAAGAGGCAGGAAGCTACCCCTCCAATTGCCAGCCATAAGGCTATTCCAATTCCCCAGCAGTGCTTCCTCTGGAAGGCGCTTTCCAGTCCCCGATGTGTTCAATTTAGACTCCAAAGCATTTAGTCATCTCAGCACGTGACTGTGCCACCATGCCAACCACACGAGCTAGGGTGGGCAAAGAAATGCAGCAAAGGCAGGAGTCTCAAGTCATTTAAATCATTAAGAAGGCCAACGCTTTGGATTTTAAGACAACTCGGCTTTCAGTCTCGCCATCAGCCTCTTTGAAATAATTAAGAGTGACTGAATGAATTTCTAAGAAAGCAGAAGGAAAATTTTTAGGAGGAAACGAGATTATTACAGCATCAGGTATTTTCCAGTGCTCTGGCTGGAAAAAGCTGCTGAATAGGCAGCTGAAAGCTGGCAGCTCCTTCCCAAAGTCCGTGGTACCTGTGGGAAGGCAGCAATGGAGCCAGGAGGGGCTATGGCAGAGCCCCCTGACACCCCCAGCTCTAGAGAACACCCTTCCAGTCGAGAACCCGTCTGTGATACAGCACCCACAGGCAGGTACCACTGGTCTGGATGGGACAGAGAAACCGAAGACACATTTGGAAAGACTCTTGGAAATTCTCCTCTTGCCCTGGCTTGGAGCATGCGTGGGGAGATACACATAACCATGGAAACCTGGCCCATGCCAGACTGTGACGTACACCCGGTGCTACCCTCAGGGTCAGGGTGCCAGAACAGTCAATTCCTAGAGATGTCATTTCTTGTCATTTCAGGAAATTCAACCTGTTGTGTTTGTTTGGGTTTTTTTTGTCTATCAAGGTTTCTATTTGCCTGGGTAAGACCCGATTCAAAAATATTATTAAAAATCACAACACAATTTCTCCTACAATTACCAGGATTTGATTGAAATCAAGGTGCAAACCTTGTAGCCAGAAAGATACAGACACAAGCCCATCTGAGCAGCGTGGCCGAGCCTTGGGCACCCACCATGTCCCACGTTTGGGCTCCACAGTTTTCTCCCAACATTTATGGCCACGCATGACTCTGAGACAAGTCCCTCCAGCACAGCAAAAGGATGTTAACAGGGAAATGATTCCTGTGAACTGAAAGCTCAGGTGTGGCAGCGTTTAAAACACGTGCAGTGCTGTCAGCCAGAGTTAAACACCTTCATTTATCCCGGGAACTGCTCCACGTGGCAGAGGAAGGTCACACCAACACGGACTCTTCCTCCCTCACACCCTCTGGGACTTAGGGCAAGGGTAAGTTTGAATGGAAAGGGAAGAGGATGAGGCTTGTGTGTCTGACATCAGACTGACAAGAAGGTCCTGCACATTTAAAGGGTCTTTGATGACACCAAGTCAGCAGCAAAAAGGAAGGGGAAAAACTGATTTCCCTGCCCTACAACTTCTTGAGAGGGTGTCGAGAAGCAGAGGGTCACCCAGCTCTGGCAGCAAAGGGGCAAGGAGCAGCTCTGTATTTCCAGGCATGTGACAGAGCAAGGACTATTGTTCAGCATCCAGAAATGATCATCCTACAGCAATTTCCTGATTAAACACTGTCCCTCCTAATTACGCCGGCCAGAGCCCATCCTCTCCCAAGTGAGCCACTGGCTGTCCCTGCTGGCCACCTCCTCGCAGGGGTCTTCTCCTCCAGCTGGGATTTGAAGAAATCCTCTTCAAAACCCCCGTGAGAGGCTGGGGGGGTTTGGGGGATCTGTGCGAGGCGTGCGGGCAGGAAGCAGAGCTGAGCAGCTCGAGACAAGAATAGAAACAGGAAACCAGCCCAGCATCGAGCACAGCCCTGCCAAGCTGCATCCTCCTCCCAAGGGAGGTTTATCCCCAGCGAAGGGCCCGATGGAGTTTCCTCCTGAGCAGCAGTGGGAAGAGATGGGATTCATCGGGTTTGGAAGCCAGGGGAAGAGGTGGGAGAAGAAAAAAAGTGCCACATGGACAAATTAGCTGAGTAACCCCCAGAAGAAGGGTCACGAGCACCAAACGTGTCACTGGAGCGGCTGGGAGATGAGAGTGGCTTTGGGAGCAGCACTCCATGCTCTCCACTGTTAACAAAATTAAAAATAAGTTTAAAAAAGGAAAGAAGAAGAAAAAAAAAAAAAAAGGTGGTTTAGGCCAGGTTGGCCGATAACAGGAATCGGATGCTCCCCCCCCCCCCAGTCCAAGGAGAGGAGAGGAGAAGGAAGGATCAAGAGATTTACAAGTTTAGAAAGATCTAAATTACTTTAATGAAATGTTACTAATAAATAGAAAATAACGAAATAGATTAAATAGATACAATAGATACAAGACTGCATTCAACATATTTCAGAGAGTTAGAGGAGGCTTAGCTGAGAAATAAAATTACTGGATCTATTTTACCTCAAACCAGGACACCACCTCAAAAACACAGAAATAACGGCCATAATCACACAAGGAGAAAAGCTCAGGCAGAGAAGCCTTGGTAAGGAAAAAAAAACAACAACAAAACAATAAAATTACACATTTTCAGCTCCCTGTATTGCCATAACTTGGGATGGAAACGTTCCTATCAGGATGAAGTGGAATGCACTGATCTCTCTGATAGCAGACGGGGGGCTCCTTGGGGCCAGCCCAGGGTGCTGCCCTGTTTATGGGTGCATCCACTGGGATGCCCAGAGCCCTCTTTGAAATGCATCCAGCCCTAATCCCTCTCTCAAGGCAGGCAACAAGACAGGCTTCAAAAGGCCAAAGAGAAACCAAACAGAAGCAGGAAGTCCCATATGGAGAAAAAAAAAAAAGAGCCTGAAGTGACCAGCAAATTAAATTATAAAAGGTTCCTTTTCCTCTCCCCCCCCAAAAAAAATTGTCAAAATGATTCATTTTGAGCTCAAAGAATTTTTAAGAAAGCACTCGTTTCCTGGGCTGCACCTCCCTCCCTGTCCACAGCAGCTCTGAGAGAGTATTTTTTGCTGCATTTCAGCCTGTTGCGTTGATTATTTCCAGGTCAGGGGACGCAGCTGACAGAGCTCAACTCCATTCCACTTCAAGGAGCCCCAGAGAACAAGCTGAAATGACCACTTTGTGAGAATGGAAAATCCAAACGGTGCTTCCGTGACAACCTCCAGTGTCCAAATTCAGAAACTACTTGACTTAAGAAAGGAAGATGTAATCAAACAATAGAGAAAAAAAAAAAAAACAACCCTAATCCACAACTGCTGGGGATGTTCACAGAATGGTTTTCTGCACAAACCAAAACTCTGTAGCCTCATTCTTCTCCCCTCCCCCCAAAAAACCATAATTTTGCTAAGTTCATACTGCAAAGGCCTGAGACCAGAATGCACATTCCAAAATCAAACGTGGAATTTTTGTTTCAGTTGGTTTTATTTTACCCCTTTCTGCCATTGTAGAGACAGTTTTCAAGCCTGAAGTCAGAGAGGAATGAAAGTGAAACACAACTGAGTAAGAAAACAGTTTTCCAATAGTGCAAAATACTGAGATTAAAATGATTCCCACTCCACATCTCCTTCAGGCTACTCAATGCAATGACCAAAACAAACCATAGACATTCTAGGGTGGGAATTCTGGAATTTCTCTCCAAGCTGCCCCTAGCTTGCTTCATTCTGCATTTCCCACAACAGAAACTCAAACACAACCTTGCTGTTTCAGGACCTCCCAAACCTTGCCAGTATCTGTCCTCCTGGTTTGGCCAGAAGTCCCACCCCATGGAGAGGCTTTCCCATCGAAGCACTGCTGAAAACACCTCTCACAAAAGTTTTGTTTCCACAGATAGGAAAGCTTCACTGCAAATACAGCCAATATATACTGGTATCAAATCAATTTTGCTCCATGAACAGCTTTTGGGGCTGACCTGGAAGTTGTAACACCACAACTATGACCTTCTGTGGTTGGGAAGGTATAAACAGCCTGATGTGGCAACCACTGTTTGGATGCTCTGCTCCTTACCAATCTCAAAGACATCAGGACCTTGATCTCCACTCCTTCAAGGCAGGAGACTGGGGCAAGACAGTGATCTGTTGCATGTTTCATAACAAGATGGAAAATTCCTCCCAACAAATCTAAAAGTCCAGAGAACTTTGCAGCAGAACTGATTTGCAACCCAAACAGATGTCCCACCACTTATTTTGCTTCCCCTGCACTTACTACCAGCATCTTCCATGTCTAAGGAGAAGGTAATTAATAGCTGGAAATATTCAACTCTTACAGACTCAGAATCCAAACCTCAAAAGGTAAAGACACCAAATAAACTGGATACGACTCGCCAGGAAGAATTCTTTGCTAAAGAGAAGAGACTGGGGAATCTCCTGGGAGAAACAGATTTATACTGAGGATTACTATTCCTCTCTTACACCCAGACACAAAAGAGTACACTTCACTTCTCCCATACACAATAGCAATCTAAGTTTAGTTTAGCTGCAATCCTGACAGAGACTCCCCAGGGAAGCAGCAAATTCGTCAGAGAAATTGTTCACCCGGGCTGCTGGAGGAAAACAGCACAAGCCAGGACCCTCACAAGGCTGCATTACTCTTGCAAAGGCACCAGTGAGATCCAGTTAGCAGCAAAACACAGCAAGATGTATGATTTTCAGAAAGGGAACAACAAACCAGGAAATACTGAAACCAGAACAGCCTATAACACAAGCAGAAAGGGAAGACCAGACATTTTGCTACTTACAGATTGAGCAGCCAGAAATCAGTAATGTAACTCTTCTGCTGTTAAATCTCTGAACATGGGAACATCCTCAAGAAAAAGTTCAGTCAGCGACACCAAAACCATTATGGGGAAGATCTCCTGAAGACCCTCACCCAGAACAATCAACATGACATTTCTCAGGCAGATCCTAACAAAGCCAGAAGAGCTAACAGGGGTTGAACAACTTGGCAATGTCACCATCCAGGAGATCATCCATCACCTCCTGAAACAGTGATGGGATCAGCCGAAGGAACATTCCCCCCTTATTGCATCAAATTCCAACATTAACATCAATGTGCAAAGGCCAATACTCATAAATGCACTGGGTACATGTATTTAACACTTCTTAAGTACCTAAAAAGCAACCTCCTTTTCCTCCTGGGGCTGGTCTATGTTTAATTAAAGATGATGCCTGGCACGATCTGCCCCGATTCCAAGATACCCAGTGAGCTATTCCCTGGCACCCACTGAAGCTTTGGAAAAGGGCTCACAACTCCACCAAAAATTAAAAGCCAACAAACTAACAATGCTTCTGTAAGTCATACATAATGGCAAAACAGGGATCCAGGAATCCTCCCGAGTAGGATAAAACTTTCTAAAACAGACAGACTGAGCAATATAAAAAAGATAAAAAGAAATTGATAGCACCCTTCCACATAGCTCTTTTGTTTCTAAGCCTCCCCAGACCAAACTTTGAGCATGAGATTGATCACCAAAACAGAGCCTTGGCTTCCACACACCTCTGAAATCCCCCCTTTAAACCACCCCATAGCATCACTGTCTGCTGCATTTCTCAGTGGTTACGGACAGGGCTGCTGGTGTTGGCCTACAAGATCCTAACGAGAAGACAAGGAATTATGAAACACGTACAAGAATTAGGGTGAGTTTCTGCAGGAGGTCTCCTATTTTTAATTTCTGCTTCTTCAGGAAGAAAAGGCCCAAAATTACACCAGGGTTGGGTGAGCTAAAGACTGCTCAATCTCTTCAATGCAAGTTATTTGGTGATAAAGTCAGTAAAACAACTATGAAGTCTGTTTAAAGCAGAAGTGAGCTTTACAGCCAGCTGACTCTAAAAGCTGGACCTAAATTTTTTGCACTCTGGACTTCAGCAAACCTCTAAAGTACCCGATCAGATATCAGTGGACATTTAAAACTTTCAAACTGGAACAAATTCCCTCGTTTCGAGGTTTCTTCACTCTTGTAGCAGAGACAGATCTCTTTCCTTAAGCTGTTCGGGAAAAGGGAAAACTTGAAAGGGGCCAAATACGTTTAACCACAAGGTATAAAACAAACTCCCACTTGGTGCTGGAGGAGGTGCCACTTGTGCAAAGCAAAGCAATAATTCCTATAATCTGAGTCAGAGGGCGCTGATTGGTAGGATTCAGGAAGGCTCTATCAACAATGCCACTGAACAGGACTTCCCACCGTTCCGAGCTAGACCAATTCCTTCAATTACTTCAGCAGCTTCACTTTTCCTACATTCTTCGCCAGAAAATGGGTCACATGGAAGAACTTGTGGAGAGGCAGAGTGGAAAGAAACATGCTATTTAAAAGGATGTGGGTTTTTTTTATTCCTCAGGCCTCAGAACAAATTAAATCTTTGTAATCAGGGTCCAAAAGGTAAAAGAAAAATAAAAAAAAAAAAGGAAAGAAAGGAAAAAGAAACAACCCACAACAACTCCCATTAGGTGGTCAGAACTAGAATCACTTTGTATTTTGGGTGACAATTTGTACCCACAACCCAAAGGAATTACTTCAAGGGGCTCACAACAAAGCTGTTCTCACTGCTGAGAGCAAAAAATAACTTTGTTATATACACAGCTCGCTCTCCCCTGACCAATCCAGCTGCAGCTCAGAAAACTGATTTAGCCAGTGGCTAAATAAAAAAATAATAAAAGCTCTCTCACTTCCTACTGGTTGCTATGAAAGTAACCAGCAAAATTAGAATTCAGTAGCTCAAAACTCTTCCTCCAAGTCAGAGGCGCAGATCAACTCGTGCAAACTACGTCTAAACTTTTAACCCTTCTCCATTTTCTTGGTGAAGAACTTTAACCCAAAGCTTGGTGAAGCTTTAACCCAAAGTAAAACCATTCTGGTCCAAAACGTGCTGGAACACCAGGTACTAATCTCATACCCAACTGGTCACTGTACATACAACAAGAGGGTTTAGAATGCAAAAGAAAATATAATTCTCCATCTGCCAAGGAAGGAACTATCTGTGACTGATCTTCCTCACTCCAGGTACTAAAATACTTGTCTTTTTCACCAACTGTTCAGTCAGATTGGCCCAAAGCAGCTTAAATCAGCAGTATAAGGATCTGATGCCACTGAAAGGGAACTGCGCTGCCCAGCTGCTGCCCACCACTGCACCAGTGGGTTGAAGGAACAAGAACATCAAATAAAACTGAGACACCTTCCCCTGAAGGTCAGATTCTGCTCTACCAGAAGCCAAGTCCTTCAGACACTGCAAACTGAAAGCTCAAAACAAATCTTTTAGCTGAAATACGCCGACCAGAATATTTAGGGTTAAACTTTGCTCTCAAATCCATTACTTTTGTAAATTACATTTAATCTCCAGTGGGAAGCCAGAAGCTAATGACTTAGTAAAAAGCACAGGCAGCCTCCATCATTCCCCATTTCCATGTGGAATACCACCAGTGCTAATTTATCCTGCTGTGCTTCTGATTGCCCTCACCCCATTCGTTTCTCCAGCAGCTCAGCACTCACCGGCAGGCTAGAAGGTCTGGATTGAAGGTTCAAGTTCATATCTTCTTGCCCTTTACTGGAAGCCATTGAGGGAGCAGATGATGCCTGGGACCCAAACGAGTCTTGAGATAACTCCTGAAACATCAAGAAACACCAAAAACAAACCACAAATGGGAATAACATAAAGGCTCTGCTGGAATCACTCTGGGATATTCTCACATTATTGGAAGAATTATGTGCCTTCAGTGACACTTGCCCAAAACAGGAAGTAAGAGAGCAACGAATTGAAGCCAACACAACTACTGCTCCTCAAAAACACTGCCCCCCTGCCTCAGAGAGGGCTGAGAGCAGAGGTCTAAAACAAGACCAAACGGTGATAATTGTCCAGCTTTTCCTTACTGCAGATCCTGAAGAACAGAGAATATCCTGGGAGACTGCCCATTTAGCTTCTTGCTCTTCTAACACCTTACCATAGCTCGAAGTACTTTGTTACACACAAAAAAAAAATCAATTAAAATCTTCAACTTTTTGAAAGCCAGCTTTGGTGCACTACAATTTTTGCTGACAGGTCCCAGCCAGCTTTTAAAACAAGAAAAAAAAGTCTGCTTCATGATTTTATCCTCAATCCCATGCGTGTGCTGCTTTATTTCTCCTCTCAAAAGCCAAGTTTTCCATTGAAGAGCCAACTCTTCCACCACCATCTACGTGTCCCTCTGCAAACTGCGCTCTGCTGTCGTGCTAAACCAAGTAACTCTGGAAAGCACCTGGAGAACTTCCATGAAAACCATTTCAGCACAACATCCTTTAGACTGGTATTGCATTTACTCCATGCCAGGCTTCGAACCAGCAATTTTTAGTGCACCTGAGCCTGTTCCCAACCACAGCATCTCTCTGTAAGAGATACAGATCTAGACACATCTATCACCGCCATCATTCCAGCCAACTTGCCACTGTGTTGTTCAGATGACTTTCAGGCACGAAGAAAAGGATTTGCTCAAGTTTCTTTAAAAACCAACACTTGGGGAAGGAAGGAAGGAAGGAAAGCAGGGGACAGCACCTACCTGAGGAGGGGGGAAGCGTTGCTGGGAGTAGGCAGACTGCTGCTGCTGTGGCTGCGAGGGAGGGTATGAAGATGACTGCTGAGAAAGGGCCGCGGAAGCCGACTGCTGTGTCTGTGGCTGCTGCTGGTAGGGGGACTGGGACTGCTGCTGGGAGTAGGGAGGCTGACTCTGTTGGTGCTGCTGGGCTGAGGACTGCTGTTGAGGATACGGGGTCGGGGACTGCTGATGGGGAGGCTGGGACTGCTGCTGGGAATAGGCCGGCTGCGACGTCTGAAGTTGGGGAGGTTGAGACTGGGGCTGTTGCTGCTGCTGATACGAAGGCTGAGAGTGAGGGGTCTGGGATGGAGGCTGCTGCGAATACGGAGGCTGCTGCTGTTGGGGATGAGGGCTTTGCTGGTTGTAATAGGGAGTCTGGCTTTGCTGCCCATATGCACTGGGGCCCTGCTGTCCGTAAGGAGGAATCTAGAGAAGAAAAGGGTAGAGTTACATCAGTTAAAAGTTCTTTTACACAAAGCAAGATTATGCTCAATAAGAAAAAAAATTCAGAGACCTGAGCAGAGCAGTTAACTGGGAACGTACTGGAAATGCCATTATCTAAATAAGGAAACCTCCCAGACAACAGCAAAAGTCACTTACATCTGACATTATCTGTGGCAATAACAAAATTTTAATTGGCACCATAACTAAGTTTAACTAAGGATCCCTATCTGACCATCCGTCAATGACAGTAACATCGAAAGGAAAAACTCAAAAAAAGGGTGGCTTTTTGAATCCTGCAGAGTCCAGCAGGAGCCACTTGGCTCACACAATGAGCCAACACTGACCTGAAGTCATTTCTTCTGTAAAGAACAACTGTATCTTTCACAGAGCACAGCACAAAGAACATCTTACTCCCCTCACTATTTGTTTTTCCCTTGTTTGATTCACTGCTCTGCTGCTGCCTCTCTTGGAAGCAAGGACTCTACAGGTCCTTGTACATTGATCCCACCTGGATCCAGGTGTGGTACAACACGTAGCCTAAAGAAATGCCATTTTACCCAAGCAGCAGATTCCCACCTGGCTGAAGGAGGTCCCTCCAGAAGACACAGCACTTTGTTGCTCTTCTGCCCACCCCTGCTGTAACCAGAGACCACCGAAGCTTGGGTGCTCTACCTGCTGTGCATATGAGATGCTGCCCATTGTACTTTGCGTCCTGCTTTGCATTCCCATGGGATATCTCTGGGGAGTTTGTGGCCCATAGGGCTGTCCTGGGTAGCCATGTCCTTGCTGTGGCCCCGCTTGAGGTCCCTGCTGTTGTGTGTAGGGGTTGTTTCCTCCGTACGGCTGAGGCCTCATCTTCCCCATCTGATCCATTGGGCTTGAAGGCTGCAAAGCAAGTTGAGACACACCATGTACATCCAGCTACGTACAGGAATGGTTCACAGCTTCCAAAAAACCCAAAAGACAACTTAAACAGGTTGGTGCAGAAAAGCAGAAGCGGGGTTGCCTCTTCTTGGGTGCCAAACCCCCCAGTTGCACCCTGAATTAGATTCCTCCTGCCCTTTCGAACCTACAGATGTTTCACAAAGAACAAACCCAATGAGAAGAAGTCACTTGATGCTGACGTATCTCCCACGGCCAGAGCACAGGAAAGAAAGGGGAAGGATCACTAGGAAAGATGAATTATCGGTGTAAGTGGCTTTTCCCCATAGTAGGTAGTAGTTTGATGTCCAAATATTCCACAACAAGGTGAATTTAGGCTGAAAATTTAAATATCCACAAGAAGCACTGCTTCCTTCACATATAACAAGGTCTCCCAAAACACTACAGGCTGTTAATTTACACTTATGCATTTCAATTAATCCATATTGATGGGCAGTGCTACCCACATTCACAGCGTTCGAGACTGCAGTTCCATTTTTTGCATTTTTTATTTTTTAACACGTGCCTTGTGTCTGGCTGCCTTTTGTAGAATAGAGCTTTCTCAATCGAATTTCTTCAGATGCCTGAGAAAAATGTCAGCCTTGAAAGTCAGGTCCCCAAGTTTTAGAGCAGACACGATTGAAATGAGCGAATAAACGCAACTTTCTTCTGACTTCCTAATCTCTACTACCCCTGCCTGGAGCCAAGACATAAGAGCGGTCAATAAAATTTCCTGAAAACATTATAAACCTTAAAATACAATCTTTCTACCCCAGCAGGGATATTCCCACACTTAAGCAAGGGCTGTTTTGGCGTAGTGACCTCTAAATGAATCCCAGGCGCAGTCTTTAACCTCCATCACTCGGACTGAATAAGAATTGTTCACTGATCTCCTGATGACCTAACTAATACCAATTAGATGTTTTCCACCAGATCACCATGACAATGGGCTCTCTATTACACCATTCCTTCCTGCAACTAGCCCTAGGGTGGTATTTGTACAGATCCACCCTCTCTTTGCTGAGATCAGGTGCTTGAGGAGTGGCACTACAGGTCTGCACAAGCAAATATCGCACAAAGCCAGCTCCTGCTGGAAACCTGAAAGAATCCCAGAGCCCAGAACACTATTCTGGTTATGTTTGCAGAATCCACCCTTCCAGGGTGGTGGTGGTGGTGGGGAGGGGGGAAGTTCCTGCAGTATGTTACACTTCAGAAAATCCTACCCCAAGAGCCAGCACAGCTTGAAGTCCCAACGCGCAGACCCTGAGAACATTTGTTTGACCAGCTGGTTGCTCCATCTCGCTGCCAGGCAAACCCCCCTGCACCAAGTCCATGCCAAACACCAGTAAGGAAGGGCACGACGGGGATTTAATGGTTCTCTCGTGGGGCAACAGGAGCTGGGACACAGGTGGGAATTTAATGGACTGTCAGGAAAAGCACCCCGGTTTTGGTAAAGGGGGGTGCAACCCGCTCAACTGGAATCAGTCTCCCATAAATTAATTTGCACCAGTATGGGCCAAATCAATTAAGAACCAGTCCAAGTCCCTTCCTCTGCTCCAGTTCAATGCTGGACACCCCTGCAAATACAGCAGGAAGCTGTTCACAGATGACCACGTGCGTGGAACCAATATGGTTCTCTCTGTCGAGACAGATGCCCTGCCACACTCAGTTCCCATTTCCATCCACACTGATGCTACAACAATTCTGAAAGTTCTATCTTATGTTTTATGTCCAAGTTATGGCAGATTCTACTGCTGAGGAGTAACAGGGACAGGGGCTGCAGGATCTCCTGGAGAAGCCCTGGATCCCTGTACTCCTGAACGGCCAGGCCCCACGGACCACACCATGAACCCACTAAGGGCTTTGGGCCACGCTTGGAAAAGGAGCTTCCTTTGGGGAAGGCCAGAAAAAAAACCCTAGAGGTCTTTGATGGCTGGACTCTGAATCCTCAGAGCCTGTTCTTTTCTGACCCCCTGAATGGAAGCTCCTTTCCAGAGCATGGTGTGGAGCTCCCATACAGCCTAAGGGATGCAAATTGTGTTTACATCTTCCCAGCCATTGTCCCTAAGCTTCCCCAGCCTTGCCTTGTGGGTATCACCTTCCATTGCTGACATCTCTTCCCTCCCCACATTATCTTCTTTGGTATGTAAAACCAGTGCCACCAGGAGAGCTTCCCAGCTTTTGACCAGTCAACCCTCTCTCCTCCACCATCCCCCAAAACACACACCTCCTCACTTCTTCTACCCGATCAAGTGCAACTTTGGGGTGAATTAACTAAACATTTCAGTGTCTTTTCTGGTTGTTACTTGCTTCCTTCTGGTTGTGACCTCACCTTTGCAGCTCGCTAGCAAGGGCAGCTTCTCAAATGCGTTCTTGCTCGGGGATTTTTTTAATTAAAAAAAAAAAAAATACACACACACACCACACACTGCCTCCTCTGCACAGATTTTCTTGTCTGTGGTCACCCACAGAGCTAACCATATCTTCAGGAAGGATAGAAACAAGGTGAAGATTCACTTTTCCATGACTCCTACAGGAACCATGACGACTGTTAAAAAATGTCAAGAGACATTTGGAACTGTTTATGCAGCCATTAAAAAAAAAAACCAAAAAAAACCACCAAAAGACAAAACCCAAACATATTTCCAGGATGTGACCAAGTCGTCACCTTGATTGCTCAGCGTAGGAGTACACGACATGCTTCCAAACTGTGCTGCTTTGAACTGCCACTCTTCACAAGGCCCTAGCACACAGAGGATGCTAAAAACAAACATGAGGAGCATCACTCTAGATTACAG
This sequence comes from Scolopax mira, assembly GCA_004320125.1. Taxonomy (NCBI): domain Eukaryota; kingdom Metazoa; phylum Chordata; class Aves; order Charadriiformes; family Scolopacidae; genus Scolopax; species Scolopax mira. The sequence goes on from BJBW01020609.1 coordinate 15,154, forward strand.
CCTTTATAGATAAAATTCTATAAACAGAAGAAACGTAAACGCCAATTAATCTCTTAATGAAGGAACACACACACACACACACTCCTGACTCGCTGCAAACCAAGAGGCCAACTCTGGCTCCCGGGGGCTGCCGTGTTCATCTCAAATGTTACAACGGGTTGTTTCTTCCTTCAAAAATCTCCCAGAAAAGGCACTCATCTCCTTGGCTGACAGCGCTTTAACCGCTCTCCTCTCAGCAGTGTTGCTCTGGCTTACAGGCCCTACCATCAGGAAGTCCACGTGAATGTCCTACCTCAAAGGTGACTGAACTACACGTGCCCTGAGAAAATATCAGCCCGAGTTGAATCACGGTGAAGCGTGGATGGACCCAAGAGCTGGTGTGAAGGCTTTGGGGGGGGAGTGGAGGTGCCACGGGGCTCCTTTCTACCCCCATGTTACAGGAGAGGGGGAAGCCCAGAGGAAGAGACGCCCGGTCGCCCGCCAAGAACACTTCAGGATAAATAAGGAAATACCAAACTCCCGACTGCAAAAGGCTGGAGATTCTTCTCCGGGCTGATGCATGGGAAATCCTTTCAATAGGAAAACCACAGGAGTAGATTACTGTGATTACACTTCAAAAGCAAAGGCCCTGCCACAGAGAGACATAATTGAGAGAAAGCGTTGCTCCTTGATCACTGAAGTCCAGACCCCCTGCTTACACCTCCTTGCATTCATAGAAATTGCTTCCATTCTCCCTTCAATCTCGCTATCTCTGCTGTTTTATAACACCGTGAAGTATCAAAACTTGGCAAAAGGCACTCCTCTTCACCAGCTAAAACTTTCAAAAGCCAAGTTGCTTTTGGTAGGGTGCGAAATAAAAGGGACCCTAAGGCAGTGCTCCAGAGAAACTGCAGAGCTTTCAAGAAAATTTAAGATATTTCTAGACTAAGAGCTTCTAACAGCGAGCCCAAAGCCGGCTTAAATTGCCGAGTTCAAAAGCTCTCTGAATCAGTACACGTAACAGAAAGGATGTCAGACCCCTAAAATGAGAGAGCAACATGAAAACCCAACTATTCTTCAAAAATAATGCTGGAGTTTTCCTTAAAAAAAAAAAAAAAAGGGGAAAAAAAAAAAAAGCAGCTTCTAAGCAGGTGAGAGGATTCCACAAAACGCTTTTCAGATTTCATCCAGTTGAAGAGAAATTTGGCCTCCTGAAAAAACAGTTTGGTTAAATTGGAGGGGACTCACTTAATGATCCCAGCAGGAAAACAAGTAACAGGAAGAGGCAAATCCCACTTTGGAAGGAAGAGCCAAAGCCTCCACAGCTGTAGAGAAAAATGTAATTCTGAATTTCCCCAATTACCTTATTACATATTTGTATTTTATTATGCCAGAGGAAGAAAAGGAAGGAGAGTCATTTACTGACCTCTCCAGTTTCAAATCAGCGTCATTCCATTATTGGCAAACGTGGGTATTGGCCACAACTGGTTTCCTCAGCTGCCCCCAAAAAAACAGAAAGGCCAAAAAAAAAAAAAAATATAAAAAAGCCCTAAACCCTGACTTTGCATTTGAAATCTTTTCCTGACCAGGTTTGTTGTCTGTTTTTTGTGATTAAAAAAAAAAATAATAATAAAAAGCATTACTGGCTGTTTAACCGAGAGAAGCCCTAATTGATTCCCACAGTAATTAACCTGCATTTTACCTCGGAGAGTGGTAGTTAAGGAAGTCGGCACTGCTATTTATAACTCATCTCAAATTGAGGGCAGACTGCCTAAAATCTAACACATCCCAGCTGTACTCCTGTTTGAACTGGGGCCAAGGGAATTTTTTAAAGCAATCTTGGCACTGAATGAATGACACCAACAGTACGAGCGCGCGTGTGGTTGTGTTGTGGTGACGTAGCAGTGGAGGTGGAAGGGGAAGGGGGGGCCACACGCCGTAATCCCTCTCCCGAGCCCACTTCCCAGGCTCTCAGCCCCCCCCCCCCCTCCTTGGTACAACATGCCCCCGGAGTCGCCCACCGAGAACCAAACACAGGAAACACTCTTTTTCCTGTGGAACGCCTTGAAGTGAGAAGCACGTGGCTAATCTGCATAAAAAGCAAAAAAAGCCACGCCACCACCACCAGCACTGCTCCTGCCAGGAAGGTTAGTGCTCGTCATCTCTGGCCGTGGAGTTGGATGCCTACGAGGGCTTGGACCTGTGCCTGATAACCCAGAAAGAGCCCAGAGCAGATGGGCAAGGACCCCGGCAGAAACGGCACCACCACACGTGACTCGCCACATGGCCCCGGCCACCACAAACTATTGTTTGGCTCTTCAGCCCCGGTACAAAGAACAAGCCCGATGGGGCCCCATCAATTCAGCTGCTCCCCTACCATGGTCAGGCCGGTCAGAGGACAGGGACCACCAACACCTGGAGGCCTAGAAGTCACCAAGCTGAGAAGATGCCGAGCAACACTGGTTAACACCATCCCACAGACTCCAACAAACCACTCGCCTCCCCGGGGCTGACTCTGGATGGGACCATACTGAAGTGAAGGTCTTTTTTCAGTGGTACCCAGGGACAGGAGAAGAGGAAATGGGCACAAAGTTTAACATAAGGAGTCCCACCTAAATATGAGGAGGAACTTCTTTACTTCAAGGGTGGCAGAACCCTGGAAGAGGCTGCCCAGGGAGGTGGTGG
>BJBW01020610.1:0-18139 GCA_004320125.1 Scolopax mira
TTCCTGAAGAGTCTGTAACCCTCCATTCCAACACTCCAGTCTCAGTAATGCCAATAAGGTCATAGCCCTGGAGACGTGCACACATCTCCAGCTCCTCTTGCTTGTTACCCATGCTGTGTGCATTTGTGTAAAGGCACTTCACCTGTGTGCTGAAGGGGCTGACTTACTGGCTGGAATGGCTCCCTTTCCTTCATGTTGCTCTTAAGGTGGCCTTCCTTTGTAGTGTTTTGTCTGTGATTCCCGTATTCCCTTAACATCAGACCTGTTCTTGAGGCTCCTGAGGCCATCACCCCCCTCCCCCTTCACATCTAGTTTAAAGATCTGTCTATCAACCCTGCCATCTCTTGGGCCAGAACAGTCTTCCCCTTCTGAGAGAGGCATCTTCCATTACCTGCTAACAAGCCCGGTGCAGTATGGACCAACCCACTATCAAAGTATCCGAAGTTATGGTGGTGACACCAACCGTGGAGCTGTGTATTGATTGATTTAATCTGTCTGCTCCTCTCAGCATCATTCCCTGCCACTGAAGGGAGTGATGAAAAAATCACCTGCATCCCAGAATCCTTTACTAAGCCTCCCAACTCCCTGAAGTCTCTCTTTATAGCTTTTGAACTCCGAATTGCTGTCTGCTCTGCAATTCAAAGTTCAAAAGCATCTGTGGTATTATTTTTATGTGAAGAGCTGAGTACTGTTAATGGAATATCTCTTACAGCAGTATCATGATTGTACATGGATGATGTATCCTGTCAAAGGAGGTGCTGTTTGGAGTATAAAGATAGTGTCCCATGTTAACTTTGGTTACTTCCCAAGAATGTGATACTTGGGGTAAATCTAGTATAGATTTTCCAGCACTGTATTGTTTCTTTTGGTGATGTGATTTGGTGAGGATGAGGATTTTTTTTATTTTCCAAATTACAGAAACTGATTTTCAAACCAGTGGTTTGTTTCTTCCACAGATAAGAATGGTTGGCAATACTTGTTCCCAGTAACAAATGCAACGTTGAGAAGTAGGCTGGCCCTGCGCTGTCTGGACAAATGGCCCCTTGATGCCTGTTTGGAAATCCTAGCTTATTGCATTTCTGATTCCGGCATAAGTGATGAACTAAAAGCCAGTCTGCAGAGCAGGAAGAAAGAACTTCAGGTTTATCAGAAGGTACAAAGTCATTCTTTAACCAGTGAGATGAAATAGGCAGCAGGGAGCAAGTATACTTGTCCTTTGAAACAGCTTTAGCCCTTGGTTCTTGGTTTTTGATCATAAAAGCTTTCCAAGACTTTCATCCAAAACTATACATGTATTTTCAGTGCTATCCGACTAACACTCCTGCTTCCTTCCTTCATAACTCTCTCACTTCCTATTAGCATTCAGGTCTGCAAATATGATTAGACTTAAACGTTTATGTGAGGCTGCTCTTTTGCAATGTATGTTTTTCTATTCTGTAAGAACACTAGAGCCTCTGTAAGCCTTCCATGGCAGTTCATCATTTTATAAACTTGAGAGGTGCAGATACCAGGTAGGCATGCTGTACACGACTAGTGGTCTAATAAGTGTGTCTGTATTGCAGTCAGTTCTAACTGCAGATACCCAGGTTAAGTCAGACTAACTGGCCTGGGATTCAGCACCAACTGAAAAGCCAAACAGCAAAAAAAAGGAACCATAAATCCCTGCTGACCTCTGTCTGGTGATGGTTCTGCTAATTGACAGTTAGCTCAGTTGTCTCTCTGTCAGTGCCAGCAATGTCTGCAGTATACATGTACTTTTTCATTCATTCCCTTATAATTAATCCTTCCCTTATAAATGTGCTTTGTAGATTTATACCTCTGGGAAAACTGCATAGGTTTTTTTGGGATGCAAGTACATTGCATAATCCCAGAAAAGGGATAGTGATAAATATGAATCTCCTTTTTTACTTTTTTCTTTGCTTCTTTCATGAAGCAACTCTTTTATGTCATCAGGTCAGCTGTTTTCTTAGAGTTAATGATTGTTGTAGATAAAGCTTTTAAAATTTGTGCTACCCTAATACTAACTATTTCAGATTTTGAACATGCAAAATGAACCACTGTGGAATGACTGGCAAGATCTGAAAAAAGCCTGCACTGATGATCCCCAGGCTGTAATGAATATCATTCTGAAAGCAAAGGTTAGGCATCATTATGTACATTTTGTTGAATTAGAATGCATTAAACTTGAATAGGTAAACTTGTTGGAATAACATCTTAAAACACTGATCAATGGAGATTACCTTGGGAGAAAGGATTCCTTCATTCAGGTCTGTGCTACAGAAACAAATACAGGTCTGTGTTTAATGTCAAGATTTACATGTAGTCCTTAAGTTTAAATTATAATTCTTACTCTGAGATACAACCTGTTCTTTTCTCTTAGAATTTTGAAGACTTTAATAGCATGGCTTTTGACATAATACATTAGTACTATAGAAGTACTAATACTGTAAATCAGGCTGGCTTAAAAAGTGTCTCTCTGAAAAGCCAGCTTGCTTATCGTGAGATGAGCAGGTATGCTCAATGCAGGCTGTAACTAACAAAATTGATTATCATCTTCCCATTGTCAGTGCAATTATTTACATTTGCATGTGGGAAAGGAGGCTAAGCTATAGAATTTCTCAAGAAGTTCATCAGAACTTTGGGAGAAACAGCTGTATGAAAGACAGTAGAGTTTGCCCTTTTATTTTTACACTTTTTTTTTTTTTAATTCTTTAGGATTATGAGTTGTGTGAAGAATGGGGGCACTTGTATCCTGTCCCAAGAGAAGACTTAATCAACCTTCACCGTGAGCACCTTTTCCATTTACTGGAGGTGGGAGACATGGAAAAAGCATTGCAGGTAATAGCAGAACTCTTTCAGCCTTATATCCATATGTCAAGTAAGTTGAGAACTGTCTTCTTTGCCTTCTTTTTGTGCACTTTCATGGCCTTTTCAGTTCTTCCCTTAAGAGATGCTATTTGCCTTGATATGCTCTCAGGATCCTGTCTCTCCCCTGTTCCACTAAAATGAAATTCCAGCTTGGCAATCTAGTTGTCGAACCTAATAGCATAAATGTCACTTATATGGAAATACGAGGCCCCTTTTATTTGAAAAATTGTAATGAAGCATTTCTGTTCTGCTTAAGCATAAGATACGGAAGTGGAATTAATAGCAAGAATTGGTCAGTTGTTCCTTAGTGCCCAAATTAGTGAAGTGTGAATTCTTCTGGTTTTAATAATTATAGAGCTGTTCCTAATAAGAGGGAACATAAAATAAAATACAGGCTGTCTCAGACTACGTAGCTTTGAAAATTTTCTGGAAGTGAAACCCTCTCATCACTATACCTTTTGTCCTATTCATTGCTTAATTTTTTTGCTTGCTTTAATTTTAAAAGTATTTTGATTAATAACAGGAGCAAATAGACAATGAGTAGTCTATAAATAGATTATTTAAATCATCCTTACATATATGGCACTTGTATAAGTTAATTTGCTTGCTGGACCATTGTAGAGCAATAATGTGTCACAGACTGCTTGTTACAAAGGCTACTTTCCAGGTACCTAATAGGGAATTCACTGTATTTTGTTTGTATTTGTAGCTTTTACAAAGAATTGAAGACCCTGGTATTTGCCTTGCCATCAGTGAACAGTCTCTCGACCAGCATCCAAACTTAGCAGCCTCTCATTTCTTGGCTGATTACCTCACAGGTCACTTCTATGCAAATCTGACAACAGCACGCCGCAATGAAATCCAGGCACTGTATATAGGATCAAAGGTGAGTAAAACTCCATATTGTGGGATTAACAGCAATATAGTTTTATGTAAGTACTTTTATAATACACTATACACATTATATATAAAGTCTGTAGATTCTACCAGAATGTTCTCAGTATATCAGATCTAAGACTCTGAGTCTCGTGGATCCAAAGGAAGGTTAGAGATGTCTTACAGCTTCTCTTCATCTCCATTTTTGCAGTTCATGTATTATAAGCTCCCAATATGAACAGAGGAATTTTCTGTTTGAGGTGTAGGGAACAGAGGAATGCCCAGACTGAAAGGAGAAGGGGTATAAAAATTGGGGTGTTTATCAGGACAGTTGCTGTCTTTGTACCAGTGAAAAAGAAAGCATCCTTAACTTATTCTCTGTGTCAGAAACACTGAGTGTCCTTCCTGTGTAGTAATATAAACAAACATATTCTCCCCTATATAGTAATCATTGAGACGTACATGGCATGTTTCTCCCAAGTGCCTTCCAAAGGCAGACAATATCACTCCTCTTCTTGGATGGAGAAGAGGAAGTTATTTTGCCTTATGGAAGCCATACAAGTTCTGTGCTCAGCCTGGGAATAGATACATTATCCAGTAGATTACCTTAGTCAAAGCCATTGTATGTAAACAAAACGCAGTGCTTTTCATAATGTATATTTTGTTGTAGGACTACAAATAGCAGGCTTCTTCCAGTGTGTGCCACAACAGTATTTTACTGGGCTTCCTGTTTCCTTACTTGTCCCTTCTGAAGACATGATTTAATTTGGAAAGTGTCCATATTTGCTGTCCATCTTTAGGGGAATTGCTGTTACTTTCTCCTCTCTGTTTCCTTAACTAATGAAAGGATAAGAATTGGGCTAATACTCTCTTTATAAGCTTTTTTAATAAGAGAATGTGCTCTACCATTCTAGAATATATTTGTCACAGGGTTTTATAGAATGGCAAAGTGAAAACTAAGTAATTTCTGCAAATCCTCTCAGTAATACTGTAATAGAAGTAGGAATAGGTCTGAGAATTCCCACCTTCATTTTTTTTTACCTGTATACATTATTCCATTTTCTGTGTTGGATACTGTGCTAGTTCCTTGTCGTTAATTTCACAGAAACACAGATTAGAAGGTGTATAATTTTACGTACGCTTTTTTCCTTGTGTCTCAGGTGCTGCTGACTCTGCCTGAGCTCTCCCGTGTGAACTACTTCCATCTGTCCTCCAGGCCACTGCTCATGCTGGAACAGCTCCTCATGAATATGAAGGTGGACTGGGTAGCTGTTGCTGTGCAGACACTACAGCAACTCTTAGCTGGACAGGAAATAGGCTTTACTGTAGAAGACATTGACAGTTTGCTCTCCAAGTATGCAGAAAAAGCTCTCAACTTCCCTTTCGCATTAAAAGAAAAGAGATCAGGTGACTGTCTGTGAGAGTCTTGTTTTTCATTTGGGAAAGAAGGGCCAATTTCCCCCCATTAATTATTTCACCAATTGTGCCACAGCATTTTAACATGTGTGCATCCAGTGTCCCTCTAGCTCAGAACATGTTCTTAAAGTCTTTGCCTTTCTTGTAAATAGATGTTCTCAAGGACCGACAACTTTCAGAGTGTTTTGGACTTTCCTCTGTTGTTCCTTTTTGGGATCTCTTTTCTTGATAGTGTTCAAATTTCCTGTGTGTTCAGTAGTGTTCAATTCATTCCTGTTCAATGCAGTTACTGACGACTTTAGCTGTTCTAAAACCTTCAGCCAGCTGCATCTTCTCCCAAATAGGATGGGGATTTAATCTTCCATAGTCGTCCTTCCCTCCAGAATCCTGTTCCTTTATTCATATAAATGACTTTTAAGCTTCTATTTATCATTCTTAGCACAGTTCTCCTTTCTGGTTTGCCAGTCCCTTCTCATCCGTGTTGTTTTCAATTCTCCTGCATTTGGCTCTCTCCTTTCAGGGTTTTACAACTGGAACAGCAGAGGGTGCTGCAGATCAGTCCAGTACTTTTGTTTCACTCTTTTAAAAAAGCACATGGTGTGTGTACCTATCTATATCTGTTTATATCCATGTATATGGTACCAACTTGCTTTATGCCAGTTTCCAAATGTTGACTTCATTTTTGATTTAAAGATGCAGCTCTTGTTAACATAAAAGCATCAGACTTAACTTCCCTTTTTGCCGAATGACCTGTAACTTTGTAAGTGTGTTCCTTCCACTGCAGTGTGAAGCATTTAATGTTTGCCACAAGCATCTTCTGTCAACTGATTATTTTCACATTTCATACTTATTGTTGTATTATTCTTGTGCCTATCAGTAGACCATTGCTTTGGTAAGGATCCCTTTCTCTGTGTTCTAGGTCATTGAATCTTATATAGTTTTGCATTAATTGTTGTGGGCTAATATTCATTAAAACATTGTAATTTGTAGTTACATAGCTAGGCCTGTGCTTGCATACTTGTGTCAGTGGATTGCTCTAATCTTCATAGGTAAATGTATGGCCAGTATTATTCTCTGATGTTTGGTTTTTTTTCCTTCTCTTTGTCCTAGATTCTCTGGTACGTATCCAAGAAAGTCTCAATCAGGTGCTGGAGTGTGAAGTACTGTCTAAGTCGGGATCAGCAGAACTATCTCCTGTCAGCTTTACTGGTAAGATTAAGACCGTGGTGCCATTTTCTTTCTATCTGTTCTGATTTATTTTTTATCCTATGTATGTCTATCCCACTGCTTAATAGCAACTTGGGTCCCATTTAACGCAATTAGTAGGTCTCTACAGTCGGTTGTTTTGGACCCAATTTAAAGAAAACTTAATGGGGAACAAGAATTGTATGGCCTTGTTTTGATTTTTGGTAGGTATCTACAAAATTTCAGAAAAATCAGCACAAAAGCTCTGTGTTGCAAACCCTGCAGAGAAAAACAAGCCAGAACAGACTATAGGAAACAGAACTACATCTGCAGGAACAGAATAATTACCTCTTTGCCACAGCTGGTTGATAGTGGATTAATGGTACTGCAGGTTAATCTTTCTGTGTCTTGACTTCTGTACTCTCTCTCTGGATCTAAAGGCAGAGCTTGCCTGGAAGCCCATTGCTGTGGTACTTCTCCCTGACTTCCTGTTCTGTACTCAGTAACTTTTTTCTTCTGGATCTTAACTTGGATTTTACCATAGAAATCTCATCCATGTTGTATTTTTTCTTTCTTTTGGTCCTTGAATTATTTTTTTTTTCTGGGATCCCTCCTGTGACCTGAGGGAAGTAGCACACTTTGTATTATCTGAGAGGCTCCACTTGTAGTCCTCAAACACAGATAAATAGAAACAAAATAATTTAAGCCAAAAATCCTGAAAAATATCTGTGGCTTAAAATCAGCACCTAATGCAAGAAATACCCCTCAGAGGATATATATTGTGAGACGTGCATAGCCTTTGCTGTCAGAATGACTTGCAAAGTGTACCCTCAGACCTCTATAGCTGGGGATTCTCAGCAGGTGGTGGGCCTGAACTAGTGCTGCTCAGGGATATCCTTGTCTACGTGTGGGGTTCTCTGCTGCTGTATCCTGAACTGATGACTTTTCTTGCTCTGCTCACATGAAGTGACAGCAGTGCCTTGGATTGGATTGTGTAGCTCTTCAGTTTTTCTCACAACAGTCACCTTAATATCTGTATGTTGTTACAAAACTTGAATGCATTTTCCTCTAATGTTCCTTTGCAATCCATTGTCTACTTGGATGAGCATGGATTAGCTTTATTGAAATGGAGATTTTTTTTCTTTCAGTATTCATGTACTCAGAAGGTGACGTGCAGGGCTGTGGTGACATGTTGAACTTTTTAATTAGGCTGTAGTATAACTGGCTCACATCATATAAACTAAAAACCTGTCTAATACTGTAAACTTGACTCAGTGAGTATTTCACTGTCAAGGGAAAGATCCCAGAGGCCAAAAAAACTAAAACTCCTGCCTCTTTGAACTGTTTTCCCCACAGTAGATTGTAAAAGGGACCAGAACAGGGAGGGATATGTTGTTGCTAGCCATACCACACCTCTCCTGAGATAACAAAAAAAAGTCTCAGTTTCCAGGAGTGTCAACATTGGGGATCCTTCAGATTACATTTTGTGTTATATCACTTTTTGGGATCCATATTCTGGGGTATGTTTTGTCTTTCTCTTTTAAGTCTCTGCTTATGATACAAGAACAGATGTTGACAAGTTGTCTTAGACTTCTCTAATTGTTTTGGTGATGGTCAGTTAATAACTACGTACTCTTGCTTATCAGTATTGAATTACTGTAAGTTTAGAATCTTACAATTTTAAATTAAATTATATAATTCTTACACAGTATTATTCTGCAATGGGTGGTTGAAAGATAATGGTAGTGTTTGTGTGAGCCAGAAAGATCTTGTAACAGTAAGACTGTAGCATTTTCTGATATTTAAGACTCCATTAAACAGCTTAAGTCCTGTTCCATGTTTCTCATGGCCTGGCTCTTTTTAAGGTGGCACCATATCTGGAAGTCCAAGAGACAGAAGCCTGCAGCAGAATTTGTTTCCTCAAGAATTTGTGCCTCCTGAGAAGCCACCACCAAAGCAACAATGGATACCTGATGACACTGAAACGATATGTATGGTTTGCAAAACTGAACGCTTTACTATGGTAAGGCATAAAAAATGAAGCACAGACACTGCTAGAACTTAATGTGAACATTTGCTCACAGTTGGCTTCCTAAGCGGCACTGGCTACTTTAGCAAGTTTGTCTGCATCAGTGTAGTCCTGATGAGATTGCCAGTCGTCCTTGAGTACTTAACCATTAGCTTCTGTTTAGTGTAGTTCAGGAGACTGGCAACAATTAGCTCCTTTCAGAGTCCTGTGAAGTGATAGAGCCTAAACTGAAAATCTGGTCATCAGAGAGGAGACAACCATGAGATCTGAAAAATGCGTAATAATAGTAGTATTAATATTTCAACAGGCTGTCTAGTTGACTGTGCTGTCAAGAAATAACAGGAGCATCAGATGATTCAGATTAGCAATATAGAAAATATAGTCTTTGCTGTTGGTTACACTTTCCTGAAACCTGTGGTTTCATGGAGTATTTGAGCATCTGCATTGTTGCTCTAAGGGAAAAAAAAATAATTTTGAGTATTGCAGGTGTGCTGGAAGTCTGTTGTCTTCTATTGCTTAGAAACAGTACTGTTTTCTCAAAATATCTGTTGTTTTTGTATTTGGAAATTACTAAGAAGGTGTCAGAAAGACAGTCTACAGCTTCTGACTTCCAAGAGACGATCTAAATAGTGCTGTGATCAAAATTGGGAAAATTTGAATAGTGGAAAGCCCAAAACTGCAGCAGACATGTTTTGTATAGCTGCCTCCAAGATTTGGGTTGGTTTTTTTTTTCCTTTCTTTCACCATACCCTCTCCAGAAAGGAGCTGTAACAGCGAGAATCAACTGTATAGTTCTGAAAAGCCTTACCATGCATACTATTTCCTTTCTTCAAATGGAATTAGTAATAAGTGGAGGCTAATACAGAAGGGTACTTGGTAAATTCTTTTCTGCTGCTCATCCATGACCTCTTTTGCTTAGTTTAACAGGCGCCATCACTGCAGGCGCTGTGGCAGGCTGGTGTGCAGCTCCTGCTCCACCAAGAAAATGGCAGTAGAAGCTGGAAGAGAAAATCTGTCTCGTGTATGTGATCAATGCTACAGCTACTACAATAGAGAACATCTGCCTGGCTTGGTACAAGACACAAGCATGTAAGTCCTTCCGTCTTGTGTTGACTAGCTCTGCTGAACATACCACTGTTTTAATGTTGCTCCATAACCGCTTGATTACGACTCCTTGAACCCTTGCAGATTCAAAAGCAAGTTCATGATTAAATCGGCTTTGAAACTGCCCTTGATGAAAGGGACAGCTTTTCATCATGTCATAGCTTTAAGCTGAGAATTGGACTGAAATTCATTTTGCGTACGTCAGGCGAGCTGATGAAAAGTGCGCCCGAAAAGAGTGAGTTTTAGTCTGTGACCTTCTCAAGCCTGCTGATACTGCCCTAGCTGATACTGCTGTCCGTGTCACAGAGAGCACAACTTACTCTTTTTAGCTGCACTTTCAGTTGCATTTCCTCTTTTCCAAGCAAGCCTGTAGACAGCAGTATCTGCTATGGTAGTATCAGCAGGCTTGCTAGAAAAAGAGCGATGCTGTGCAGATCTGAAAAGGAACCTCTGAAAAAATAAGCAGTCTCCTCTAGTTAAACCAGGTTGCATCAGAATGGTTGCTTACGCTGTCAGATTAGGTCAGCAGAGCCTAGCAGTGAGTTTGAATGCCACCTGTCATGTTTTAATTTTTATTTAATTGTTCTAAGTGTCTGGGTTTATTTATACTCGCCCTATTTGTGTATCAAAACCAACTAAATCTTAAAAAGAGAGATCTGGATGCCAAAAACTTCATTTTAGTTCTGACATATTCTGATACTGGGCAGTTCTTGTTCTGTGTCTGCTTTTTAATGATTTGTGCAACAGGTTTTAAGAACTATAAGGTTATTCCTCCAGAAGGCTATAAGAACTAATTATTCAGTGTAGTTGAAATACAACAATGCAGAGCAGAGGCAGGATCTTCGATTTCCAGATAGTAGGGGGTAAGGGCAGGGCAATGGGTCGGAGAGGGTAGGGAGGGAGAGATTTTTACAAGACAGCGTTCTGTAAAGGCTAGTCATATTCATCTCTCCTCTAAAACTGTGTTTTCCCCAGTGTGCTGGAGTAGGCGTGATGTTTCTTTCTGTTGTTTTCTTATAGCAGAAAAGAAGATCAGGACCAAGTGGAAGGTAAGGAATGGAGTAATGGTGAACTTCAGTTTTTTTAAAATTCCTGATTAGCTGCAGAGCTAAGATAGAGGAAGCTGATAAATCACATCTAGTTGCAACTGAAGGGTGATCTAACTTGAGTTACAAAGTGTAACTGACGATATTTACATGTACAGGCTGAAATTGAACAGTCCAAACTTCTGTGAATGGAAACTGAGATTTAGGAGAGATGTCAATATTGAATATGCTGAATGGGGATTAAGGGAAGGAACTGAAAAACAACAGTTGGAGAATGCACTTTGCATACTAGAAACAGTTAGTGAGAGGCTGTGGTATGAGTAGGAATTAATTAGCCCACTACAGAGCTGTGCTGAGTAATGCTTTTTTACAAACCATGATAGTACAACTCTGAACACCACTGGAGTGTGCTGTGGTGTTTCATGCTGCTGGCTGTGGGTAGCCCAGGATGAAGCCCCTCTCACGGATCTGGTTGTGTCCTGAGTTTCATCTCCTTTGCTGATTGTGTGGGTATGGAGGCCTCAGTTTCCACATCTAATATCATAACACTTCAGAAATAATAACAAAATTTAGTTTTTCACAGAAATGAAATTTATTGAATGATTTGATCAAAACTGTACTTTTATGCAGTACTATTTTATCTGAAAACTTAACATAGGAAGTTAGCTTATCTTCTCACAATCTTTTGTCTCAGAGCTACTGGACTACATGTTCAAATAACCCGAATTCTAAAAAGAAGATACAGGCAGTTAAGTCAGTTTACCCTTTCTTTTACAACTGATTCTTCAGTTTCTCTTTTTAGCTGGAACCCACAGCTCTCATATGTCCACTTCCTTCTGCTAAGAATTATTTAATAACTTTCCTGAGGGAAGGCTAAAGAGGGGAGGTTGCTGTGCTTAATGTACAGTAGGATAAAAATTGGATAATCTTATTACTGGAGCCAGTTTTTGATGACAGTGAGAGTAAGTTTAGGTACAGTTTGTCAGCCTGCTGAGGAATGGAAATATTTCTGTAATCTGTGTGCTGGACATGTGATATTGGCAGGAAGTGGCACAAGAGGATTACAAATCACTGTTTTATGAGAGCACAGGAATACTCTGCATTGTATCCTTAGCCAGGTTTGTTGCTTCTTGTACAATGATTCTACCTGCTGTTTTCTTCTCTGGCTGCAGAAACTTCTAATAACGGATATTCCACAGTGGTACGAATACCCAAGGCAACTGAGCTTGAATGGATTTTTTCCCTGAATGAAGAGGAGAATGAAATTGTACGCAGTGAATTTTATTACGAACAGGTGAGGTCAGGAGAAGGAGCACCCAATAGAAACAATTTCCTGAAGAACTACCTCAATACCCATTTTTGTCTGTCTATCCTCTAATCATCAGGCTCCCAGCTCTTCCTTGTGTATTGCTATCCTCAGTCTGCACAGTGACAGCATAGTGTGTGGCCACCAACTGATAGAGCACTGCTGCAAGTTGTCCCAAGGGCTTACCAATCCTGAGGTGGATGCTGGTCTCCTTATGGACATCATGAAACAATTGCTCTTCAGTGCCAAAATGATGTTTGTAAAAGCTGGAAGGAGCCAGGATCTAGCATTGTGTGACAGGTGATTCATCAGATGTTTACTAAAATGTATTAAGATACTGTTGAGATCATTATCCTTTTTTACTGGGGAGTGGAGGGTGGGACGATTGTTTTATGGACATTTCAAACAAGAATAGAAGTTCATAATGTAAGAATAACATAGGAGTTCAAATAGTAGAAATTCACTTAATATGATTACATAATAATGACAATTCTCAGAGTAGGGAGGAATAATTCACAAAGACTGGGGTAAATATTTGACTTCTGATATTGTGTATCTGCTTTCAATCTATATTTCAATATAGGATTTTAAAGCTTCACTTCTTGAGAATGAGCGTGCTACACTTTCCTCAAGTTTTGTCCTTCAGAGCTTGAGGTGGCAGGAGTAATAAATAACTTGGTAACATAGAGCTGGAGTCTGCAATCAGCATCTGCCAGTATTCTACTGAATGTCACAAAAAGCTCAATAAAAAGTAGTCTGAACAGGATAGTATGATGGATAGAGAAAGTGATTTACTGGTGATTAGGAACCACTGTTCTAAGAGTTGTCTTTTATATGAAGTTCAGTGTATGGTAATAGTGAAAGTATTTGTTGTAGAATGTCTTTGTTTCCTCCTAGCTACATCAGCAAAGTGGATGTGTTGAATATTTTGGTTGCTGCTGCCTACCGTCCAATACCATCTTTGGATCAGATTCTTCTCCCTGCAGCAGTAACAAGATTAAGGAATCGGCTTCTGGAAGCAGAGTACTATCAACTAGCTATAGAGGTAATGACAGGGGAGTGATGCCAGTGGTCATGATGGTTCTGCAGTGGCTTTTGTTCTTCTCCCTCCTGTGTTCAGATGGATGGGATGTGTGAAATGAACAATATTTGAAGATTTGCAAACTCGGATTGAGTTTTAAACAAGGAAGAAATAATTTTCTGAACACTGGAAAAAAATTTCTGAGAAGGAAAAGTCCTGCTGTGGAGCAGGATGCTGAAGGGAAGGGTAGGGGCCTTGTTTCCCAATACAACTGAAATTGGAATGGACTAATGGCAAAAAGGTCATTAAATACAGGACTCTTGCATCCAGTAGAAGGACTGGGACATCCTTTGTGACGGGACTTTATCTGAAGATTGTATATTCAATTTTGTTTGTCTGTAATCCCACAGCAGACATTAGTAAGGCACATTTTCTGAGCATTTACTTGAAAATAAGCAGTGGTAGCAAATCTATCTGTCAGAGCTCATCTTGTGTGGTTTATCATCTTCCATCTTCCTCCTGCTCCTGGGATTTTGTAAACCTGTTTCATGGCATTGCAGTTTGAGAACAGAATTATAATACTACAAACAGGATTAGGATTTTTAAGGAGTAATAAACAGCAGGAATAGACGACCTATTTGAATAAAAACAGTTCATTAAGGAGCTGGTCTACTAAGGAAAATCAAGAACAAATTTGATCAGCAGAATTATTTTAAGTAAAACATTTCCTGGAGGTTCGTGAAGCATCTTCTGTTGTTTTGTTTTTTTTTTTTAAAAACACAAACCTGATTAATTCTGCTCTGTAAAAATAATCTGATTTAGAAAAGCGGATATGAAAATGTCCTGAGTTTTATAACTGCTGAACTAAAGTTTCCATATTTGGCTATCATGGGTGTTTTGGTAGTTGACATTTTGTGCCAGTAACATGGAAATAATCAGCACTGGTTTTTTTCTTATTTTATTTTGTTTTTAACAGGAAATGTGCTCTAGAAAATGAAAAGTGACAATCACAGTCTATGTGATAAGCTAGTATTGTGTGGCAATATTAACAAAGAATTTTTAATTTAGGTTTCTACAAAATCTGGGTTGGATCCAAGTGGAGCGTGGCATGCCTGGGGCATGGCTTGCCTCAAAGCTGGAAATTTAAGTTCAGCAAGAGAGAAGTTTAACCGATGTTTAAAGCCACCTATGGATCTAAACCAGCTGAACCATGGTTCAAGGCTGGTCCAGGATGTGATACAGTACCTGGAGTCCACAGTGAAGCCCATACTCATTGCGGTAAGAGTCTTCTCTTCTGTCTGAAGGGCTATAGCAAAGCCAAGTCATGATGTTTTAAGACAATCATATTAGCAATAACCATATTGTTATGGTATCAAGTGTTAGGGTTTTTTCTTCTTTTGTCATGGTTGTATATTGCAAACTAAATATTGTTGAGAAATATGTTAGCTGTTTTGTCACAGTGAATCGATGGCCGAGAACGATATCATAGGACTTTATAGTAATTTGAGGCATACTTAATGGAGGACAAAGAAGCTGTACTGGTTAACATGTTATTACTACTGTCTGAGGGAACTAAACTCAATCCCAACCATATGTTGTGATGCTGCAATGGTGTTATTTTTCTACTGAAACTCTGATAACTTTGCAGGAGTTCAAAGAAGAATTTACAAATGCTGTCCTACTCTTCTTTCCTTGTCAAAAAGCACTATTACATGGTTTGAGATTAGTTCTGAAAGTTCTGATTAGATACCTTACATGCTTTTAGTACTAAGTAACTGCAGAATCGTAGTGATGAAAGACCTCTTAGTAATACATATTTTAGGAGAATAAAAAGGCTTTTTTGAACTAGGTTATTGAAGTAGCTTCAATAAGTAGCTGTTGATAGTGGAATTGTGTTTAAATAAGTAAGCCTTCTGCCTGTCCCTGGAAACAGCCATGGAAGCTAAAGCAACATTCAGCACCTCTGTTGACAGCAGGATTCCAATCTAGTATTTATAAAAAGCATTACTGGATTCTCACCCCTCTACAGGGGATCTAGTTTAAAAACAACAATAACAGAAATGCTTCATAACTGAGTAACAAGATCTGACTGAAAAGAAAGTTTCCCTCTTACTCATTATCTATCATTGATTCTCTGTTTTAATGGCAGGATGATGATTACTTTGCCACATTGAGAGAACTTGAAGCAACACTGAGAACAAGAAGTCTGTCTCTGGAGCTGATGTGTGAGGGGAAGATGCAACACAACAGCTACTATCAAGAATGCTTGTTCTATTTACATAGTTATGGAACTAATCTGGCGATAATAAGCTTTTACATGAGGCATGACTGTATGAGAGAAGCACTACTTCACTTGTTAAATAAGGTTAGTAATTTAATTTGCTGTCACCTAAATTGAAATTTGAAAAGTAGCTAAGAGGACTTCAGGGCCAGTCTAAGATGGTAATGAGCATCATGCAGCATTCTGGGTGTTCTTCTGCATGGGAGTTTCTGAGGTCCTAAATGTTGTTATACAAACTATCCAGTAACTGACAAGTATTTAGTGATGTGAAAAAATAACTTTGATCTTTACATCTTGTATTTGATCTCTCTTCCCCCCTGTGTTGGAAAAGTGGTTTATGGAGAGCAGGAAGTGTTTTAGCTTTTTTGTTAGAGGTCCAGAATCAACAAAACTTTGTCATTTTCCTACAAAGCTGAAAGCTTGGGACTACTGTCATACAGTTCAGAAGAGAGAAAGAAAATTGCGAATTCCAACGTGCCAGTAACACTAGACTCTTTACTGTCTATTACAGTGGCTGTGTCTCTTGGTGGCGGTGGTTGAATCAGACACTCCCTTTTGCACTTCTGTAACCATTAGGAATATAAGGGAGTACAGGATCATGTCCCAGAGGACAGAAATCTAGGGAAGCCAAAAAGTGGTTTCCAGGTCTCCCTTAGAAAAACTGCATAATATAGGATGGTTTAAGAATGTCTAGAGGAAACAGTTCTGTTGGTGCTAAATTAGAGTTAAACCTAGAAATTATTCCAACAAGAGTCTCACTAATTCAAGAAGAATGCTTCTTAGGGGGAGCTGGAGGAGATATAAATCCATTATATCTCACTGGCTTGAGAGCTGCTGAGTCTGGAGGAGTTTTCTTTTTTAAGTTTCTGTGCTTGTGTTTGATTTACTGATTTATTTTTTTTCTATTACTTGAAATAATTCTTTTTGTGAATGTACAACTTGAAACACCAAATTCCATGATCTTCACTCCATTTATTAACTTTATTAATAGAAAATTGTCTTCTCACCTCTGTTTTCTCATTGTATCATCAGTCATTCTAAGCTCATATACTCATCTGCATATTAAATTTGCTTTTCAAATGTGACCTTTATATCAGTTCAAATTTGCCATTAAATTAAAAAAGCATATTTTTGCAATGTTGGTGAAATAATTTCTCTAGTTAAGTGGCAGACTTGGAAAATACTCTAGACATACAATTTGATGTGGAAGTTTTGAACAAGGACACTGGTAGTGATCATGCAAAGTAGAGAGGAAGCTTTGTTGCATTGAAGTTGTGAGGTATGTAAGGTACTAGGCTTCTGATAAAACATTTTGCAGTCAGTTGTTTAGAAACATTTTATGTGTATAGGCTTTGTAGCTGAGATTTAAAAAAAATAAATACAAAATCTATATTATATCTTTAAAATGTTTACGTAAGCCATGTTGTCACAAATACTTCTTTCCATAGTAACTAACATGTGAGGCTGTGTTTGTGAGACCGTAGTCAGGAGGTCAAGGGAAGTGAATATCCCTTTCAGCTCTCTGCTTGTGAGGTTTCATCTGAACTATTATGCCCACTTTTGAGTTCCCTAGTACCAAAAATTTAAGAGTGGAGCAAGCCTAATGGAAGGCCACCAAAGTGGCTAGGGGCCTGAAGGACATGATATATGAGGGGACTGATAGAGATAGATCACCTTTTGCCTTCTCTTCTTCAAGCTGGAAAAACCTATGTGCTTTTTTCAGCTACAATTTGGTAATTACAGGGAAGACAGAGCCAGACTTACCTCACCTGTGCACAGTAAAAGGGTAAGAGACAGTGCATACAATTTGGAACAAGGGAAAATCCAACTGGATATAAGGAAAAGTGTTGGGTTTTTCTTGCAGTGAGGATATTTAGACTTGGAAGCTGGGCCCCAGAGATGCTGTTGAATTACCCTACTTTGTCATGCTCAGAACTGGATGGGACGAGCCCATAGCAGAGTGACCTAACTTGGAAGACATTCTGTGAGTGGGGGTTTGAACTAAATGACCTCCAGAGATCCCTTCCAGCCCAAATTATTTATTGATTTTATCATCTCTGTCACGTAATACTTTGTCATGTTATATAAGGCAATCAACAAGCCACAGTGACTCTGCTTCAAGCTACCTTTCTGATGTTTCTGTAGGAATCCCCATCAGAAGTGTTCATTGAAGGGATCTTCGTTCCGAGTTACGAAAGTGGAAAACTGCATATGTTGGAAAACTTGCTGGAAACCATTGATCCAGGATTGGAGAGCTGGGGAGTCTACTTGATTGCAGCCTGCAAATACTTGCAGAGAAAGAACTACTACCATATTCTGTATGAGCTGCAACAGTTCATGAAGGTAAGATGAGGGTCAGTACCATCTCTTTCAGTGAAATGTTGAACACTGTCAGGCTCTTGGTTATTTATTTTGGTGTATGTCTGTATGATGGAGAGTATATTTTTGCTATTTTCCAATCCTAAGAAACAGATAGGAGAGCTAGAAACTGACTGAAACTGACATGTTACGTGTTTGTCATGGATTTGGCACATTGCAGTAGCTGAACTATTTTTTAAAAGAAAACAGAGCATTGCCTTTTTTGTGTGAGGACTTTAGCAAAGACAGCAATTAGTGAGGGTGGTGTACTTTGGTCCATCTTAGGGTTCAGTGTATTTCTTTTAGGATCATGTTCGTGCTGCTATGACCTGCATTAGATTTTTCACTCATGGAGCGAAGTCTTACACAGAACTGGGAGACAAACAGACATGGCTTCTAAAGATCAAGGACCATCTCAAAGTCTATCTGCAGGAGGTCTCAAGAAGCTCAGGAAGGAAAAAAATGGCATTCACTTTTCGGAAGAAAATGTCTGCTGCAGATGTGTCGAGGTATCTATAAGCAAGAAGCTATGTCATAGCAAAGGGGCATAGCAAACCCTACTGGGGTTAACTCATAACATAAAACTGTGTACAAGTTATAGGTGCCAGACATAGCTGAATCCCTCTATTCAAAAGTTGGAGTGTATATT
>BJBW01020615.1:13005-25630 GCA_004320125.1 Scolopax mira
CCCTTGTCCTATCACTCCACTCCCTGATCAAGAGTCCCTTCCCATCTCTCCTGGAACCCCCTTTAAAAACTGGAAGGGGCTATAAGGTCTCCCTGGAACCTTCTCTTCTCCAGGCTGAACAACCCCAACTCTCTCAGCCTGTCCTCACAGCAGAGGTTCTCCAGCCCCTCTGAGCATCTTCATGGCCTCCTCTGGACCCATTCCAACAGGTCCACGTCCTTGTGCTGAGGACTCCAGTGGTCCAGGTGGGGTCTCGCCAGAGAAGCAGAATCACCTCCCCAGACCTCCTGGCCACGATGCTGGGAATGCAGCCCATGATAGCGGGTGGCTTTCTGCGCTGCCAGCACACGTTGCCGGCTCATGTTGAGCTTCTCATCCATCAGCACCCCCAAGTCCTTCTCCTCAGGGCCGTTCTCAGTCCCTTTCACGACTGGCCTGAACGCAGACAAGATGCAAGCCGTTTGGTGGCCACCGGTGGCCTCCAGTGGGGCCGTGCCGGCAGGTGGCAGCAGGGATCCATCCCGCTGTCCCCAGCTCGGAGGCAGCCAGTGCTGCCACAGCCACACGGTCACCCTGATACGCACACTGTGAGTTACCTCTCAGCCATTTCCTTACAGAAAGCTGTTATTATCTCTGCTTAAAATGTAATTAGCGATCTTAGTGTTTATTAACTCGGGCATGACCACTCGCTAATTAAGAACCCTCCCATTAACTGAGGCCGCTGCTTCAGTTCCTACACAGGTCCTCCTGAGTTGCGGGGCTCTGCTTTTGTAACACAACATCTTCTTTAAAATACCTTAACCATAGGCTCACCTCCCCTCCAAAGCCGTGGCTTGGCCAGGGAAGGGCTCCACTCACAACTGTTAGCCAACACATCCCAAATGTCAATAAATCAGTGAAGAATAACTATCTAAGTATTGTATTTTTGAGGAGGAAGTTAAGTTTTTTGTCTGAAGAAGAGGTTTTTTTATTCCTCCTGCCCCCAGCCACTTATCTGTTCATTGAAGCACCAAAAATTATCAGTAACGGTTCAAAAATTATCAATAACTCAAAAGAATCACAGAATGAAATGTGGTTGGAAGGGATCTCTGGAGATCATCTAGTCAAATGCCCCTACCAAAGAAGGTCCACCCAGAGCAGGTTGCACAGGAACTTGTCCAGGTGGGGTTTGAATGTCTCCAGAGAAGGAGACTCCACCACCTCCCTGGGCAGCCTGTTCCAGGGCTCTGCCACCCTCAAAGTCAAGAAGTTCCTCCTTATGTTTAGATGGAACTTCTATTCCCATTTCCTCTTGTCCTTCACTGGGCACCACTGAAAAAAGACTGGCCCCATCCTCTTGACATTCTCCCCTTAAGTATTTATAGGTGTTGATCAGATCCCCCCTCAGTCTTCTCCAGACTAAAAAGACCCAAGTCCCTCAGCCTCTCCTCGTAAGAGAGATGCTCCAGGCCCTTAATCATCTTTGTGGGCCTCTGCTGTACCCTCTCCAGCAGTTCCCTGTCCTTCCTAACTGGAGAGGATCTCCACCAGACACCCACCCCCTCCAAAGTGCTGTCCCAGCCCACAGGAAGGATGCTCCAAAGAAAACCACCCCTTACATCTTGACGGGTGGCTCCTACCTCATTGGAAAGCTGTGTGCTTTTGTAACACCCCGTGTCTCTACTTCACACATACTCCTCTCTGCTCAATCCAAACTGTAAGATCAGTTTACTCTCTCCTACTGCTTTACTCAGCATGTGTTATGTTCATGCTAAGAAGGGGCTCAAATCACTTTTAATACCCAAATATGCAGGTGACACTTTGCAACATGCCAGTTACATTAGAAATTTAGAAATGTGAGGTTTTGGTGAAGCAGGAGAAGGAGAAGCTTCTACTGGATCATACAAGTTTCTTGTGGAAACGCTGACAGCTTTACTAAAAACAACTGGAAGCTAGTTAAAAACAAATTGTAAAAAAAAACCAAAACCCACATTTGTTAATAATGTCATTGATGACCATTCTGGAAAGGACCCTGGAAAACTGAATAAATGTCTTTCTATTTCCCACTTCTCTGATAAAGCGGATACCAGGGAAACAGCAGAGGGGATATGGTTGTTTGCTTTGAGGTGGAAGCCCTCTGCTGGTTAACATAAACTAATTAACACCCTAATCTAATGTTTTTGTAGATAACAGAACCACAAAGAACAAGAAAGGAGTGGCTAAACCAGAAGCAGAGAATAATTGTCAGTAATTTCAGAAATCCCCATTCTTCCTATTTTTCACTTAGGCCCATGAATGCAAAAGGTGTTTGTTTTGTTTTCTTTGTTTTTTTCCTGTTTGTATTTACACTCTCTTTGACTTACAAAATATGCAATTTAATAAATCCTATTTGCAATAATCAAAGGGAACATTAGAAAAGGAACGTTAGAACCCAGCCAGACACTTGGGGAGACCTGACTGTTCCAACACTGGAATTGTGTGTCACAACCAGGTCTCGCCGCTTGACACACAAACCACACGAAAACAATTCTTCCTTTAGAAACAACTTTTTGCACACAACCTTTTTTTCTTTTTTTTTCCTTGACTCCTGTATCTTTACAACACATCTCGAAGTCACTTCACAGCCGAACGGGCAAAATTATTTAACCTTACTGACGTTAGACCATATGTCTTGTCCAGGATCCAAGCTAAGAATGCACCGTTTCTGTAAACCACCCAGAAATATTGGATTTTTGCCTGCGTGTGCACAGGTACGGGGCTGCTGTCCTGCTTTTTCTCTTCATGTTGACGTTTGCCTGCCTGCTCGGCCTGATACATGGGAAGAACAGAAGAGCGTGGCGCAACTCTGGAGAAAATCTGGAAATGAAACCCAGCCCTGCCACGCCTGGAGGAATGCTGCAATCTCCTCCCGTCCTCACAACAGGCTCTAGGTTGAAAGGCAACTCGTTTCTAGGCGGAGGATGAGCAGAAGGAATGCTGCTGACACCCAAGAGAGCAAGGAGGAGGCGAACACAGAGTTTGCGCCCGAGTTGCTGTCCCCCATAGTTGTATTGAATCCCAATTAAAGGAGCCTTGTTAAGAGCTTGGTAAAAACGCGAGAGAAAATTAAACTTCTAAAATAATGAACATATGGCTGAAATATGTGCGTGAGGTCTTTCTACACGGAGTGCCTCCGCGTGTCCTCGCTCCATCTGTACACGTCCAGGGATTCAGCAGGAGCACCAACTGTGACCGATGACAAAAATTGTTCTCCCCCCCCTGCCATTTCCCCTTCTGCCATACACAAGCCTGAACTCAACCTTGAGTTGTTTTTTTTTGCAACTCTGAAATATTTTAACATTTTCCCCAACTAATAGCAGTTTCTAGGTGGAAAAAGAGCGGAGAATAGGAAAGAATAATACACTGTGGTCCCCCCAGCAGACCCTATATAAAACATTTGACACATAGGAAGGGTTCCTATTAATCAGCTGCCAAAACAAGGTGAGGGCAGGAAAGAAAATGAAAGCCCAAATTGCCCTCAGCAGAAGAGAAGATGGGATAAATAAGGACATTCATGCCAGCAGCAGGAATAATCTGATGCTGCCTCTCAATCACTGGCGTGTGAAATAATCAGAACAGCTGTTTAGTCGCACTTTAAAAACTGAGAGTGTCCGTTCTTAAATTGTTGCTCTTTGCTCCCAGCACAGGGAAAAGCAAATCAAGGCTTTGCCATCTTCAGTAATTTGCACCACAACTTCCTGTTTGCCTATCTAAAGAAAGCTCATCTTCTGGCATACCACTTACTTAGTGAAATACAGGGTGGGAGGCGCAGAAAGTGAAAGAGGAATCATCTATTATTGAAATTGCAGGTGTAAAATAATGTTTGGTCATCAGATACTAATCTGTTGAGAGCCCAGTGGATTGTCTCCCACAATCCTGACACCCCAAATCAACCTCTCCCAAGGAGGAAAGAGTTTAGAGAGAAGACTTAGTGACTTCTCACCGCCAGTGCCAACCACCCATCACCATTTAAGGTGGTTTCATCAAGGCAAAGAAGATTCACACCTTGATAGTCATTTTTAAATGAAGTTGCCCTGACATTTCACTATTAACCAGTGGTCTAAATTACAGGCTTGGTCTTCACCTTGGGCTTTCTCCTGCCCGGGAGACAAACTGCTTGCAATACCCTGGCTAGGCTGAAAGCAACTCTGAGCTCCTCAATCATGCAGGTTCTTTAAAGCCTTCCTCTTCACATGCTTAGAAACCCAGTATCAACCCTGAAGCATCATTAACTCCTTGGCACCTCCTTCCTCCTCCTATGGCCAATGCCAAAATACTGCTTCTATCTATACTGGCTTTTTCTTCTTCTTACTAAATGAAGTAGAGCAATTGGCAGAACTGGCAGCCCATGTGCCAAATCCAGTATTTCTCAAGGCCTTTCACCTTCTCCTTGGCAGAAAACAAGGAACGTGGCTCGAGCTCAATAGCTGAGCTTGCACACCTATGGAGGAAGAAGCAGAGTAGTGGGAGACCTCCATGAGAACGGGTCCCAGGGCAGTGCGCCTCAACAGCAATATGTCTTTACATCTTTCAGGGGGTGAGAGCTGGGGAGAAGAAGTAGGACTCAAAATGGAAACTAACCCCTTTCTTACTGTATTCACTATGCAAGCAAAATGAACGGTCATCATAGACATAAAAGGAAACGTCAAACTAATGTTAAAAAACAACACATCCCTAGAGAAAATATTCAACGGACGCTCTAAAAGTTAGATTTTTGTTGTAAGGAAATAAAAATGGAGATTTAATTGCTGTGTTTTCATCTAGTCAAGCCACCTCCATCAACACAAACAGAAAGCAAATAATGTTGAAAAGTAGGAGATACTTACTATTTCACTCCCAATAAACATTCCTTATTTACAGGCACCTGGCAAACTGCCATCAGCAGAAACAGATGCCATATAGATATTCCTAAAGAAATACGAGTACAGACGCATGGGATTACAGAGAAAATACATTTTATGCAGAAATACTTATTATCTAACCATGTGCTCCATCACATACCACATTCTTGTTATGCAACCAAGTTTATTCACCCGGAGGAGCTGGCTGACAAATAAGGAGAATGTTTCATATGTATTTATTCACCAAATAAAAATAACAATGGTTTCTAGATGGGAACTACCACCTTCCTTTGATTCGCATGCCTCCCATGCTACCTGTTCTAAACTTAACTCATCAGGTTGACAAGATTATCAAGATTGCTTAAAGAGCCAATATTTCTCTCTGCAGGGTTTTTTTTTCTTTTTGGTTTGTTTTTTTTTTCCAGAAATAGCCAAGTGGAAAACACGCTGTCTTTCTCAGCCAGCTTTGGCATAGAGATAATACCATGCTCTGTGGTTAATTGCCAGCTCTTCTTCCTCCAAGGCACCATGAGTCATCTCTGCTTTCCACACTGGTGTCTTCCAAACAATTCTGGGTAAAACTCTGCTAGCTCATTCTCACCAAAGACATTGTATGAGAGCACAATTACACAGAAGGGATCATAGATTAAATAAGTTGGTGTTTTTCGGTTGGTTTTTTTTTTTTTTTGAAGCATTCCATTAAAAAATGTGCAAGGCAAATACTGCAGTAACTATTAATCAAGTCTAAAAATAAATTAAAACTAACTTCATGAAAGACGCCTTGGCCTTTGCTGGCATTTAAAGCTTTTCCCTTCAAGTACGAGCTCAGCCACAGCAGGATTTGCTCCTCTCATCCCAGGGCACCTTTTCCCAAGCTTAGACAAACAGATGTGAGGAGACGCTTTCCACCTTTGCTGGCAGACAGTATTGTGTTTTCATTACGACAAAGCCTCACTTTGAGCTGGGTGGTGGAAACCACCCACTTTCAGGAACTCTCAGTGTAGTTAATATTCCTAACAAAAGATGCCTTGGTCTGAGGCTGGTTTCTACAGGCTGCTGTTACAGCACTTCGCCCAACCCGACCTTCATTTATGAAGGGGCTGCTCTAGTTACAGGATTCCTGAGTTATTCTGTTTAGCTTAGGGCCAAGCAAAAGGCTGACAGCTCTAAAGATCACTCGAGACCAAAAAAACCAAAAAAAACCCCCTCAACCCCCAAAATCCTGTCTTGGCTGAAATATATGGAATATATTCAGCCAAATAGCCTTCAGCAATGAGCATCTTTTAAAGTGTCTTTTAAAAGACACAATTTAGTTGTCAAGTTAGCCCCCTGGTTTCTCTTTAAAAAAAATAAAAATTGAGGAAAAAAAGTGCCACTTTATAAGTGCCACTTATAAAACAACTAAGCAAACAAACACAGCTGCTCCTTTATGGCTCCTAAATTCTGGGCTGCTCTAGGGGTCACTGCGACTATCTTGGGGGAAAAAAAAGCCAACTTATGTCAAAGTGCTTACAGCCACCCTCCTGGATGCTCAATGGGATCTCCCCTCAGGTGGGGTCTTTACAAAGTACCTTTTCTTTTGCTCTCAAATAAAGCCAAAAAATAAAGTTCTGGTCTCTCCCTGCCCTCTGTGTGCTTCTTCCTGCCACACACCGCGGCCGGGCTCCTCCTGGGCAAGCATGGTGGCTACGGGGACTACCTGGGACACCGCATCTCTGCAGCCCAGGCAGTTCAGAAACATGCTGGGATTTAATCTAAATCGCAACAGGTGGCCCCAAAACAGCCACGTCAGCACAACTGAAGGGACAACAAGCTGAAGGAGAAGGGTGGACGCAAGCACTGGGAGAACAGGAGCTTATTCAGAAGTAGAGGGTGTCAGGTTAATCAGCCATACCCCCCAAGACTACATCTGGCCAGGGGTTTCTACAAACTCTCCAATTCTTTTCTAGACCACTCAGGGTATTGATAAGGAGAAGGAGGATAGAGGAGAGTGTTTCCCCTATTAAACTTGTACTTCAAAATAAAAAAAAAACCCTTTGATTTTCATGGAAAAATCTGTTTTCAGGGACAGAGTGGGTTTTGGGGGGTCTTTTTGGGGTGGGTTCTTGGTTGGTTGGTTTTTGGTTTGGTTTTTTTAATAGTGCTTTAATTTCACTGCATGTGGGAGAATGAGGCCTGAAGTCCTCAGTAATTTTCAACACAGGAAAAAATACTAAAGCAGCTCCGTAGCAGGGTGAGGTCAGGGCTGGGCAGAGGGAGCACTCAGAATACTTACATGAATTGTGTCACCAAAAAAAATTCAAAGCACTTTATAAAAACGTGTGGAAAAGTCATTGCCACAGCACAAAAGGGATATGGCATCCAAGATTACAGGAAGTTCATTACTGGATGCAGACTTTTTTTTTTTTTTTTTTTAGGTTTGGCAATCATTTTTTGCTATGTTGGAGGTTCTGCCCCGGTGCTAAGAAGGTTTCATTATATCCAAAAGCATCTCAGCAACCAGCCAAGGCAGGGATCAAGAGAGGGAAGCACTGTTATGTTCTCCCCAGCTCAGGAGAGGATGAAGCCAAGGTAAATAATTTAAGAGAGCCGTCTTCCGAAGTAAACTTTTCTTCTGGTTCATGGGTTATTTCTCCGTTGTCAGCCAGCTATAGACATTACAATTTGTTAGGGCAGCCTGTTGAAATTAAGTGGAAATGTATTTCCACCTTAATTCCAGGGAACCTTATTTCCTCTACAAATTTTTAACTCTAGGCCCCCTTGGCAAAGTTTTTGCCTGCTGCTCGGCTTTCAACACTTCTTTTTCTTTTTTTCTTTTTTTAATGGAAACCTTCACCTTCAGACCCTACTGCAGAAAGTCACTACAAGACAGGGCAGAAAACACACTTCTGTGCTACAGTGCCAGGCGTGGAGAAGTTGGGGAAAGAAAAGGACAAGTAATTGATGTGAGCAGAGGGCAGGACAGGCAACCCTGGCGCTCCAGCCCTGACAGACAAGAGATGTCACTGCCTTGGAGCTGAGGTGAGGACACAAGCTCACTCCTCGCCCAAAACACAGACACACACACAACCCCTTCTTGGGCAAACAGCTCAGGATGCAGCCTGAAATACCCTCCTTGCCTTCAGCAGGGGGTCCACGGGGCAGACACTCATCATTTTGGCACTACCCAGCTCATTTTGAGCTTAGAGAGGGCTGTTGCCTTTGCATGTCTTCAGCAAGAGGTTCATCTGTAGTTGTCCTACAGGTTCTGCCTGTCAAACTGGGTCTGCTGTCTCCTTGGCAAGGAGGCTGGCCCCCTTCCTACCTTCTCAGTCTCATCCCACAGCCTCTCCATAAGGACTGCTGCCTTCTCCAGTCATGGACAGTGTTAGT
Source organism: Scolopax mira (assembly GCA_004320125.1). Classification (NCBI taxonomy): domain Eukaryota; kingdom Metazoa; phylum Chordata; class Aves; order Charadriiformes; family Scolopacidae; genus Scolopax; species Scolopax mira. Next base: position 21,237 of record BJBW01020615.1, read on the forward strand.
CAGAGCCACGCACTGACACATGAGAAAGTATCTTTAACCTCATCAAACGTTTTTTTCTACATTATCATTCCATCTCCATACGCAGCTTCCCAGGGTAGTGCAAGTGGAAAATTAAGGTAGCACGGAGCAACCGTGCTGCAGCCCTTGCACAGGGAATGTGGGAGGCAATACCCTGCATGGGCACCCAATCACCCACCCACCCACCCCATCCAGCCTTCCACAGCGCTGCCAATTTCTGCAAAAACCAGGAAGAATCATGTTTGTGCTGCATCTTCCCACATCCCGGTTCTTAGGAGTCACATACCCACCCCAAAGTCTCGTCTTTTATCTTCAAAGAAAAGAGAAAATTTCTAAACTTAATTTGAGGGATGGGGGAAATTCACACAACCCAAACACCATAAAAGTTCAAACCTCAAGAGCTATTAAAAAAAAAAAATCCCTTTATTTTCATATTTTGTGATTTATTTTTTTTTTGGAGGGGTAAGCTCAAGATACCGAGTGCTTTGGTTAAATTCACTTCCACAGGTGGGAAGGTCTTCACCAAATTCTCTGTAATGGAAGGAGTTACACTGCAGGAATGCAGGTAAAGCAAGATAAAGGATGTTTTCCTGGGGAGGGAGCTGAATGCTTGCATACAATAATTTTAATGTCACTCCTGTCAAGCTAATGCCCCATCAAGGGTGGAAGCAAGAAAAATACAGGCTTTTCATTCTTGGATAATTGGGTGCACACCCTCAGTAGTGAAAGCAGTTTACTAAGTAATTACTCACCACCAAGTAGCTAGAACAAGAATACTAACAAAAATACTGCAAGATCCCAAGTGTTAGAAAAGAAGCAGGAACTGAAACAGCAACTGTATGAAAATAAATAAGAAGGCTTTCTATACAGTAGAGACTTTAACCAGTACAAACCAGTAACACACTCCCTCCTCTCAGAAAACACACAGCCAAATATAAGCACAAGTGACTAAAATTATCTTGCTTAGAAGCTAATTAATGAAATTTAAAATTCTTTTCCTCCAATGCTTTATTTATTCAAAGAGTTTACTGAAATTCAGAACTTGATTCTTGAAAAATGAAGATCACGTGTAGATTTTAATCAAGCTTTAAAAGAACAAAACTGACCAACTTTGTCTTTAAAAGCTGTGGTTCTGAAAAGGGTAACTTCACTGGATTTTTAAGCACAATATCTGAGATGATCACTCTGTGTAAGGGAGGTCTCCTTCTGAGCTGGGTGTGTAGAAAGGCGAGCAGGCAGCTCCTGATGGATGTCTCCACCTAGCTATCAATTACTGTCACAAGATTTATACTTCATCTATTTTCCTCCTCTCCTGTTTCATTTTTTCCTGCATCAGTAATGAATTTAGGACAAACCCACGAGACTAAAAATTCAATCAGTGCCACCTACTGAAGCCGGTTCACCAATAAATCAGCTTACCAATTTTTATATTGCATGGTGAGAAAGATTAAACCACAAGTTCCTATTGAAAAATCCTTCCTTATGTTTCATTATTTTCACCTAAGAAGGTGAAAGAAAGAAGCAGCATTAATGACTGACTAGATAAATCAGAGTGTTCTGAAAATATTTTTATTGATATTGAATAAGCTACGCCATCAATTGATAGATTTGCCTTGAAAGCAAGAGCGGTCAACCCACATTGGTTTTTTCTGTTTTCATGATCAAGTGAACAGACATCTAGCAAGAGATATGTCATGCAGAAGAGTCAGTTGCTCAAAACAAATCATAATACCTTGGAACTAAATAGTGTTTTAGAACTAGAACTAAATAATGTTCTAGAACATTTACAACAAACGTCACATGCTTCTGCCATGCAAAGGAAGCCAATGATGAGAGCACTGGTCAAGACAGGGGCTTACTAAAGGGGATTTGAAAGAATAAAAAAAGATAATTAGCAGAATAAGGGCTGGCATTTCCATCACAAGGATGAAGATGACTCTCTGTCCACAAGAGAGATGCCACAACTTGGGGATGGAAGAGAGAAGTATCCCCTTCGCCCACATAAGGCCTCTGACGTAAAGGTTCTTTGATAGGACAAGATTTTATAACAAGACTAAGGGATTTGAACATGGATTTGTTACAGTTTTCTGGTTGTTTTGGTGGGTTTTTTTTTTTTTTTTGAGAACTCAGCAACAGCCTTCTTCATATGAAAAATTTCTTCCATTTAATTGATCCCTTTCACTGCTCTGAAACATAAATCTTCTGTAAAGAAACTCAAGCCATGCACTACTGTAAATCACGGATGGTCCACAGCAGCAGCAGACTGCTACAGCTGCCATCTCCACTATATTTATGTTACTGCTTAATTCCCTCTTCTTTTCAATTTGTGGTGTTTCTGAATCATCAACACAAAACACTGAAATAGGGCCCTGGTGAGTTGATGGGATGCTCTCAGGAAACTTGGGGATAATATTAAAGAACAGGAACTTTGACAAACAAGAGAAAAGAAAGGACACACAAGGAAAAACAAACTCCATATAGTAGGATTATATAGTCAAACTCAGAAATGATTTTTTGATCTGATCTATGGCTCATTGTCCCTTTGTTAAAGCAGACACACACATGTTGAATGTCTATTTAAAAGCAGAATACATTCACTAAACCATACTGGAGCTAAAAAACTATTTGTAACTGAGACCATAAAAGGGAGAAACCTATGGAATGTGTTATGTTCATCCAGCAATGCTGCTCTCCAGCAATCAGCAGAGCCAGGCAGCATATATCAATTCTGCTCTTAGACACAATAGGGTCTAGTCTGGAATACAAGAGTAAACTAAGACAAACCATTAGAACCATCTCTCCAGAGATTTCATCCTTTTTTTTTTTTTTTTCTCCTTTTTGTGGTTTCACGAAACACTTCGGCAGGAAATCCTGATGGCAAGAAACATCATGTGCTCAATGATTACTGCTCCGACTTTCCAGCAAGAGGATGATGAAATCAAAACACCTCTACACATTGCATTTAAAAACAAAAAAAAAAAAAAAGAGAAAAGAAAGAAAAAATTAAATAAAGAAAACTAAAATGTCAAAAAAACGTCAATAGAGGTCTCCATCATCATAGTGAAAAAAAAAGTCTGGAAACAATTAGCAACTAAAAAAAGGAGGAGGAAGAGTAATAAAAAACCCAAACTTAAAATACTAAGCACTAAAGTAGTGAATTATTATGACTAGAAACGCCCTAAACATTGCAGAGATGTAACTTAAAGTTTGATACATGCTTCCACAGAATTTCAGGCAGTTCAAAATAAAACCAACCTCTTTAATTATCGACATTCCGAGGCCATAAACCTACACAGCAAGTTATCAAAGCAAAACATCTGTGCACTGTCCACACATGCGGCGCGTGCTTATGGAACCGAAAAGAATGATGTCATTTCAGCCTGGTTTTTATTATATTCCATTTTCTAAATTCTCTGCAGGACAACCCTACCTCCGCTTCTAAGAAGCGGCCCAAGTTTTCTTCGCCATCACCTGGGGCAGCTTCACAGGAAAAGCCACTTGCCGTGCCCCATGGGGTGAATGCTCCCTGTCGCAGGCTAAAGAAGATGACCCTGTTGTGGGCTATGACAGACACATCATCACTTCTCCAGGCCAACTGCACCATGTCCACCAACCTTCGTGCTTCATCCTCCCACCCCTCAGAAGCTGCATTTGCACCAAACTCCTCACCACTAGTTCAAAAATCCCCCCCAAACAAATTTGTTTCACCACCTGCCGGTGGTTTCTTTGAACTAGCAGCCCCCTTTCCACCTCCTCCATCCTCTCTTCATCCCTAATTTCTCCCAGAGACGATCACTCATGTTATCAACTCCTTTTCTCCAGGGAGAGTAAGCAGGAGAATTACTGTTGCGACATGCAGAAGCGCTAGAAAGCGTGGCTGTGCTACCATAGCACAGCGCTGCTTATTTATTCCCCTTTGGGGGAAATTAATGTAAATAAAATGAACAGATTTCTGGTAAAAAGGCCTAGAATATTCCTAGAAACTGTCAACCAGACCGGCTTCCAATTTATTTTGCATTTTAATTTACCGTGCTAAAGAGAAAGAAAGCGTTGTCGAGCAGAGCGTACAGTTTTAGAAACTTGGCAATTCATTTCTCATTTTTAATTATTTGAGAAGGACTAGCACATTTCAATGAGGGCTTTGTCAGTGTGGGCCCTCGGTAGTTCCACGGAGGGATGGGGAGTACATGTGTTTCCCTTTCTCAGACCAGTTCCAGGAGACAGTGGAAAAAAGCCATACCCCCTTGATTCCAATGAAGTCACTCCTGCTTCTCTTCCAAAAATTACAATAGCACCATGTAAGAAACTCATCAGTAACCGGAGAATCTTGGACCTCGTTATTTAAAGCTGGATTTGATGCAATATGAACTCTTTTT
>BJBW01020623.1:0-14442 GCA_004320125.1 Scolopax mira
TCACCAGAGCAGAGCAAAGTGGCAGAATCACTTCTCTGTACCTGCTGGCAATACTTCTTTTGATGCAGCCCAGGATGCGATTTGCCTTACGGGTGGCAAGAGCCCACCGCCTGCTCATGTCCAGCTTCTCGTCCATTAGCACCCCCAAGTCCCTTTCCTCAGGGCTGCTTTCTAACACTTCATCCCCCAGTCTGTACTGATGGCAGATAGATGAGAACTAGGTCTGCCCAGGTCCTCTGCCACAAGTCGGTGCCTTTGGTGCCAAGTCTGCAGATGTGCATGCCTGACTGGGCTACCTCAACTATTTTGACATCTTTGCAGAGCTGGAGTCACTGGGGCACTGGGGATCTGATGTGTTATGGAGTGGTAATCTGCAAAACAGGAGGAGCAGCAACCAGGCACGAGGAGATAACGTTGCACACTGCCCTGGAGCCTGCTTGAGGCAGTAATGGGGGTCAGAGCCAACCTCACACTGAAAGTCAGTGGAGGGGAATTTCTCTCCTAAGTGAGAATCTAAGAGTTTCTGATCCCTGGCCCATTGCTCCTGGGAGAGTGCTGACGTCAGACTGAGCTAAGCATCTGGTGAAGAAGCAATGGCTTGTAGTAATGATGTTCAACCGCAGTTAGGACTGATTCCTAGACCCAGATTGTGGCGCTGTGGGACTCAAGAGGCATTTTCTCCAGGAACAATGAACTGATGTGCTGCTTTGCCTGCCTCTGCTTGGGTGCGCTCAGCTACTGCCTACCCCAGCACCTAAACCTATCAGTGTTGATACAATTAAATAAGAATATGATATCACCGACTGAATAATTGCTTGCCGTTGTCTTTAATCATTTCTGCAGGTAAATATAAGGGCTGAATCTAGCTAGAATGACAAAAGCATAAACGGGAAAGCAAGCAAAATCTTTGTTCTAATTAGCTGTTCTGAAACCAAATACAGCTGCTGGGAATGAACAAAGAAAAGGAGTGCTTACCTAGAGTTCCCTTTTGAGGCTGGGTGTCAAGAGAGGGTAATTTGATACATTCTGCCAACCTGACAGTAATTTGTCAGACATGTTACAGACCTGTACGACTGTCTTTGTTTAAGATGAGATGTCCTACTTTCCTGATTAAAATGAACTCCTGATTTGCAATTCTGAACTAAGATAATTGCTTCAGCAGCATTCCAAACTGGGCTACAATTATGGAGTGGGCATGCATTACCAGTGGTAATTTAATTTGTGTGTCCATTTGTTACACAAGTAAAGAGTCTTTCAGGCATTACTGTTAGTGATATTTTTGCTTCTATTACATATTGGAGGCCACATTCACAAGATACACTTTCATGAATAAAACATGAGAGAACCAATTCCTCTGTCTACTGAAACAAAGAAAACAAACATTGCCTTTGGGACACCGTATACAAGCAGAGATGCATTCAGGCTTGCACAGAACTGGCTTACCTAAGAAGGGGATCAGAGCTGCCTGAGACAAGTATTTCATTTTGCTAGAACTGCCAAAATTCTGACAGAAAGTGGTCTTGAACATCTGCTAATCGAAATAAGTGCTAACCAGCTCAGAAGAGGAGCTTATAATTAGCATCATAATGAAACTTGCATTTGAGTCTTCCACTTCCTCTCTCCCTCTGCTTCTTGAGCTCAAAGGAAAAAATGCCTCCAGTGGTCAATGACATTTATTTTTTTAAACAGATGGGAATTTTCAAAGGTGCTGAGGGGGATTTCTTGTTCACTTCTACAGAGAATTGTAGTGATGGATGGGCATCTCTCTCCCAGAAACAAATGTAATGCCTGTTTCCCACAGACCACAACTTACAAAACTCTTGCTCAGTTTCTTCTGAGCATTCTGGTTCAAATTGACTGGGTTTTTATGGCATCTGAGTTGTATGGGATTTTCACCCCAAAATGTGACATAGCTTTATGTTCCACAGAGATTTTATAATCGCTTGTTTCAGTGGTCTCATTTCCTGCTCTCCAGCCAGCAGATGACATCTCTAACATGCTGTGATTTTGGCCCTCTATCACATTGCTATTAATATGATATAATTCCCTGGATTCTCAGCTATCTAGTTTGCTAACCACCTAATACAGTAGTTTCTGAATTCAGCGGTAGGTTTGCATAAGAAAAGGTCTTTGATTGGGTCTTCTACCGTCACCTGATTCTGATGAAGATAACCACTTTGGAGTCTAGGTTTTGGATGGAAACTTGAGCTTAGAGGCAATAAAATAGCCAATGCGTTAACGACTGGCTAAGTTCCCCTTTCAAGTGCCTGAAGCAATGAGTCATTAACCCAACCATGTAATTAACTTGGACAAGGGACACATTGCATTTAAACTGATTATGGAAAAAAACCCAACCAACATATGCCAAGTAGTAAAAAACTTTCAAGGATCTAGGCAAGGACACAATATGAAATAACACAGAATGCAGTACATTTTACCCTGAAGGATACCTAAATGCTTTGCAAGTGATATACAGGCAGTACTGATGAAATAAATCCACCTTGAGGTGAGACGCAATGTTCATCGAGCAAAGAGCACATGCTCTACAATATGGGGAAAAGACAGAAATAATTATTTTAACTGCAGGATGCATGGAAAAATCTACATTCTAAAACCAATCAGAGTAGATGGGATTTCTGGTTTTATGTGTCTTTCAGAACATCCTAATTAGAGTAAAGTATGTAATACCCCATATTATATGAGTTGTGAAAGCACCCATGCAACAATACCACAGAGGATGTTAGTTGCTGTTGACAGGACAAACACCAGCTGCCCTGCATTACTTCTTGTCTTTGTTTCCAGCTCCACAGCTATAATTAGTGAGACTTATAAAAAAGTGAAGTGTTTCCTCTAGTAGAACGTATTTACTTTTGTCAAATTCTTTCTATTTCCAAGGCAAGTATAGAGGGATAATGTCTTCCCTCAGATGGGAGGCTTAGTTATGCATTTGCAATGAGTGAGACTGCATGTCATCCCCTCAGTACCTGGCTGTCATAAAGAAACTGCCTTTCTTATTCTAATTGGCCTTTCTGGATATGTGAATGGACCTGAATTGATCATTTTTTTACTTTTCTGTCATTTCGCAGTGGAGGTCTTATATTGCAGAACAGCACAATCTTCAGAGGACCATGCTGCCAGGAAGATTCTCCATCCCTCCTCTTTCTGGAGTCTTCTGTGAATGAGAGCCAGATTGTACTCTGTAGGATGTCTCAGTGCAGACTCTTGGAAGCAGTAGGCTAGGTTGACTAAGCTGGACACATATTACCTGACAGGCATAAAAACACCTTTCTTCATGCCATGGGACACCGTTGGCTGAGCAGATGGACACCACTGATGGCTCCTGGAGCTCCATGGCCCAGCATACTATACATGTGTCTGGTGGCAGCCCATCCCCTTGTGGTGTTCAGACAGCTACCAGAAATCAGCTCTTTCTCCTCTGAGTAGCCAGGAAAGGGATGCTCCTTCCTACCTAGGCACTATGCAAGTCTTTGGGTGAGGTGTGAAAGGGAAGACAGTGAATTCTGATGTCTCTGTGCTGGACATCTCCTTCTGGACTGGAGGATGTGAACAACTTGGTCAAGGTCCCAGAGCACTGAGCTCTGTGCTCAGTGAGGGATGCAGCCACCATCTCATTTTTCAGTGCTATGACTATAATGCATTTTTTTTTTCAGAGCACTGGGAAGATAAAAGGCTGTAATGAAGTGCATTTTCTCTAGTCTTGTTTCTAAAACTCACCGCATTACAACTTTTCCCAGTGGTAGGATAACTGGCTCAATTTCCCTTGTTGGGGTGTGCTATAAGCCTTTGGCTTTATAGCTGAGCCACTTTGAAACTGAATTACTGTCTCATTAAAATGTAAACATTGGCACTTAAGAGGAGTACAAAAAATAAAAGTGGCCTTTATCAAAATTATTCCATTGGTTAACTGTAGCATTGTTTCCAGCACTTTCAAAATTAACCAAAATAAAAAGAAGCTCAGTGGGATCCTGAGTCTTCTTCAAAGAGCAAATTAATCATTACCTTAAAAAGCATATAGAGTATATTTTGGAAAAATTGGCAAAAGGAACTTGTTCGTAACTAAGAAATGTGAAGCAAGGTAAGAATGGGGTTTGAGAACAAGACTCTGCAAATATATATAATATATATGTGTTTATATATATGTGTGTATGTGCAGCATTCAAGAGGAATTAGATATGGCAACTATGGAAGAAAAAAGTATCCATGGCTTGGAAACACAGTTAGCTTTAAAAAGGAAGCCAGAGTATTTTCTGTGCACTTGTGTTGGATGGCCATCTAAAAACACACTTTATACACAGCACTCTCAAGTTGATGTCTGACATTTACCACTGTATCCTAGCATCTGTGTATTGAACACAGGAGGGGCACAGGAGATGGGCCAAAGCCTCCACAAAAACAAATTTCTGCCACAAGAATGATGTTTATCTGTGTTAAAATTATTTAAACCTGGTCATATTCAGATGAGCAGCAAACCTGTCACTCATGTCTACATTTCTTCTTGTGATAAAGTGGGGAGGTGAAATGGTGTCTTTTGGAAGTACTGCCTCCAAATCCTAACCCACATACTACTCACCTTTTTCTGCTGGTGCACAACTGCTAGGACTTACCTTCTTGCTCAAGGTCAGAATAAAGCCCCCTGTAATCTTTCTGCCAAGATCCATGGCTTTAGACTAAGCACACACAGTTAAAATTGTATCATAAAAAGGCTGCCAGTAACTTCTGCTGTTTGGAGCTACAGAGTAAGTCTGGGATAAAGAAGAAAAGTAGAAGTTGTTGAGTGTTGTTTTGATATTAGGTATACAATTATTGCATACCAGCTTTTTCTTTATAGCCATATTATGAACAAAAAAAATGAAGATTAAAAATAAATTCGGAACTAGTGTCTGTTACAAACACAGTCTGATTCTCAGAAAATTTCTGGAAAGCTTGTATAATTGCAGTAGATGAGACAACAGACCTCTGCCAAAAAGTAAGGATACCTTTATTCGCCTGTATTCTTACTGGATTGTATTACATACCCCTGCACTGTGCTTGGGTTATCAAAGCAACAATTAAAGATACCCTGGTTTCTAAATCCTAAGAATTAACAATTATTGCAGATGATGATTCAATGATATCTTTATTTTGAACATTGTGTAAACTCTGTTTGCCTGATTGCCACAGGAGAAACCAAAGAGCATTGCTTACAGCTATTGGCAAACTCTGATTCAGACACTGGGAAAAAACATATTTAGGAAATATTTTTTAAGAAAACACTATACTAATTCAGAAATAATTTGTCTGATGCAGTAATGATCCATGCATCAGTCCATTACCAGGCCTCCAGTTCTCCAACCAAGATGAAATTTCCACACTCTCCTTGCAGAAAATTAATTTTCTACAATCTGCATTGTACTGGAATTGAGGTTATAACAAATGAACCTGAAGTATGAGCTCAATTTGAGGAAACAGGATTGCAATAGGAGAAGTGTTTTATTTTCCTTCTGGAATCACCTTGAACAGAAAATTCAAGCTGGAGTAAGCACAATCTTTGCAAAACTCAGAGAAATCTATCAAGCTCTTAAAGGATATTGCCTTCTGATTTGTCACTGTGCTTTTCTCCATTGTATGGTGCTCTGGTCAGTGATGCCTTAGAATGAGTTAGGATTTGAGGTGTGTTTCTGTAGTGAAGACACCTAATAGGATCACTTTTTGCTAGTCACCCAGTGCTACCCACCTCCAAATCATAAGTGGGGCTGCACTGATTTACAACAGTTGTGTATAAATGTGAGCTAATGTGTAGTGTGAAGGCATGTTACATGGATCTGGAAACAGATACCCTTTCTGTAAAAAAAAATAAATACTCATTTACCAAATGTTTTGTGCTGGTTTGTCCAGTACTTGTGTTTCTTCCTTGGACTAGAAGAAAAGGTGGATGAGCAGTTTAACACAAAAACTCCAAGAAATACTTTTTTTTTAATTTCTGGCTTGCAAGAAAATTTGTGTTGCCTCTGACAGGATAAGAACCCTTTAATAATACTGCAATTTGTCACCTTGGAGGGATTACTGCAATTAGTTGAATTTCAAAAGCTGAACGAGAAGACAATGCACATGCTCTGGGTTGGTCCAGAGGGCAACTGTCTCCTCCCTCTGTGGTTTGGGCTGCTGCAGGCATGTCAAGCCACAGTTGTGCCCCTTGTCTGGCCTTTTGTTAGAGCATAATGCCAGTTTGCAATCTTAATCTCCTAGCGTGGCTGGCATATATGTGCCAGCAATTGAAGTTCAAAGTGTAGTAGACATGGCAGGAAGGGGGATTAGCACTGGTAAATGCCTTTGGAGGAATCATACAGTGCTGCTCCATCTGCTTCATGCCAAGGCAAGAATTTGCCTCTATGAGAACAGGCTTGCCCTGGGACCTGGTCACAGCTAGAGCTGGAAGGGTCCTCTTGTCTCTCCTGGCTGTAAGACATCATCTGGGGGTGGTTTCTCAGGTCTGTAAGAATATACCTACTCCTATATAGGGTTCATAAAAACAAAAATTACATTTTAAAAAGTGGTCAGGCAGGGGTAACTTCTTAAAGTGGTGATGCTGAATTTATTCTCTACAAAATGACTAGGTGTGGATTAACAGACAAAGAGCGACATCCATCAAAATTGTGGGTTTTTGATGCAAAAATCATTGCATCATCTGCAGATACCTGGGAAAATTAAAGTCATGAAGACCAGGAAAAATTTATGGCAAATGACATGGCGTATTCTCACTCCACCTGAAGGAAGTTCCCGAGGAAGAGATGTTGACTATCTTTAAACAACACTGCGCACTTCTCATTTTCCAAAATCTTCTAATTTTCTACTGTAGATATAACAACCCATGTACTGGAGACCTTCTGTTGCCAGAGGAAAACTACCACCAACCTAAATAAAACACTCTTTAGAAACAAAGAACACAAAGGAACTATTTGTCTATATAAAAATGAAAATACGAAAAATTAGCTCCCTCAATTTCGCCCAAAGTGTGCTTTTACCCAAAAGGTGAGAAGAGTTAGAGACTGAGGCTCAGAAATTTATGAATAATTTCATTATTACCAATGATTTGATGTAGACGGTGCTAGAATACAACAGTATTGGGTGACAAAGTGAGACAAATGATGAAGAAAATGCTGTCTTTCCAGATGTAAAAAACTGCAGTACCAAATTACTGGTTATATTCAATTTGCATGAAGTACATTTGATTAAAATCTTCCCCAAACTGCAGATATCTCAAATAAAACCAAAAAGAAAACAACTTTATGAATAAGAAACCAGTAATCACATTGATAGATTTACATTTCAGAATGAGTTTGACTAACTGCCATATTCCCATCAGAAGAAAAATTCAAATTATTAACCAAAAGCATACATAGTCAGTCTTGCAAGCAATGACAGACATGTTAAAGGTGCTCTAAGAAGTGTAAAACATTTTTGAAAGTTTTGGATGTATAGCAAGCAATTATTGACTTCATTGAGTGTGCAATAACTAAAAGACATTAGCAGTGTAAACTGGATGAATATATGTTAAGGCAAACACCATACCTTCTAAAAACAAATGTTTGATATTAGTTTTCCAAAGGACATGTTAAGCTACAGTGCAAGGACATATTATACTAGAAGTAAGGCAAAGAGTCCTAACTGTCACCAAAATCAATATATTTTCACTGATCCTGGTAAGAGCTACAGTTTAGAGGCTGGTAGAAGATGTAGGATTCTGCGCTGAGCAAAATAGTGAACAGAGCTGTATGAAATAGCTGCCAAACTGTTAATTCCAGACAAGGAGTGGTGGCTGAGATTTGTGCTCTGGAGTGGTGGAACACAGGAACAAATCCTGTTCTAGCATAGGTGGCCTTCAAGTATGAACATTTAACACTCTAATTCTTCCAGACTTTCTAGAGGCAAGTAGTAAATGAAGACAAGAGTAAATGAAATGCTCCTGTTTCCTTTTTTTTCTAAAAAGAAAAACTTCTTTAGCTTTTTGTTGAAAAGCAAAAGCACCTGTTTGAAGTATCTGTCATTTTATCTCCACTGTTACTAGCAGAATAGAGGTGTGAAAGAAGAGGAACAAAACCAGCTGCCTGGTTCATCAGAGGATGCTGCAAGCTGCATTAAAATGAGAAGAAGTGAAGAATCATGTTCTCTCTCTGGAGAGGCAGATGGGGTCTACATTGGCATAGAGGGAGACATCAGCTGTTTCTAATGGTGCCGGGGCCAGTTTACATGTTGTTATATTGCTATATTACTAACACATTATGATTTCTTAGTCGGAATGCTAAAAAAGTGCTTAGTCTTTTATAGAACAATGAGCAGATAATTAGAGAAACCAGAAACGTTAGTAATCAGAAAAGCTTGTTTTAAAAAGAGTTCAGCGGCACTTCTGGAAACCAGCTGGCAACCTCTGGAAATTACTAAATGATGCTTCTTTAAGGCTGCTCTCTAAAATCCTGCTTTGTTTCTTTCAGCCCTTTGCCTGATTGACAGCACAGACTCAATTAGACATTGATTAGACCAAAGGATGCCAGTGTTTTTATCTTGAAAATCTGTGTCTTGCTAGTAGATGTGAAAAACCCAACATTTTTGTGGGGCTTCTGTTTCCCAAAGTACCTCTTGAAATGACAATGTTTTTTCCAAGTTCATTATATGTACTTGTTCCAAAGGCTACATAAACAGCTGAAAAAAGTTACAGTGGAAAGCAAAATCAGAATCATGCCACAAAGCAAAGGGAAGGCAGGTTTTCTTAAGCTAAAGTAAAATTTCTGGAGTAGAGCTTGGAACAAACATTCCTTCTCTTCTGCAAGCCCACATAAAATGTACATTTTTGTAGTCATACTCTCTTTTTGACCATAGATAAAGGGCCAGTTTTTAGGAGGCTTATTTCCATATGCTGCAAATGTACTTTTAATAGGCAGAGAATATTAAATCTGACTCTGAACAGAATGATGTTCTGAAATCTCTCTTGGCTTTCTCTGACTGCTATTTCAGAGCCAAAAGCTTTAATAATATTTTTGTTTATAACAACCCCCACACCCCACTTCAAAAAAGTCCTTACCAGCTTTCTTTGTAGGGAAATGAAAAGTAGCATAGGTTTCTCTCTTAGGCATTTACTGTCTTTGTTGCTCCATTTAACTTTTTTAAGAAGCTATATAAGGATTGTCAGCTTGTTTGTAATTCTACTTCATCTATTGGTTTATTATATAATTGTTTTCAGCACAGACACAGTAAATTTGATGTAAAATCAGCCTCTGTGAGACCACTACACTATAGAAAACATCAGTGTGGTGTTATTAAGTACCTCAGGGGATGCCTTTTGCATACATAGTTAGACAAATTAAGTCTCAGCAAGAAGAAAAAGTTGAAGTGACACACAGTTGTAACTATCTTATGAATGATTTATGTCCTCTTTTTGCCACAGATCTCATTTTTACTTACACAGAACTTATCAAAGACGATGTGCAAAACCAGCATTAAATGGAATGAGTCACAGAGCATACAGGGAGGAACTTTCTCAGTACTGCAGAAGAACTGATGAGCCTTCGGGTTTATTTTTTGTTTGTTTTACAGTGGTCTAAATGCCACTGCCCATTTTTCTGCCTGCACTGAAAGTGTAGCTAAGAGACAGTTTTAGCCCAAAACATGTACAGTTGGAGTTTCAGATGAGGGACACTGCATACGACAGAAAGGGAGCACATGAGGTAGCAGGGAGGGAGCAAGTGAGGTAACAGAGGCACTTGTGTAGAGTAGCAAAGTCAAAGCCGTTGTGGTTCAAGGCACAGCAGATGCCTAATCGTTACATGTACCCTATGACCTGAAGGAGAGGTTAAAGGATGGTGAATGAGGGAGGTAAGGCTATCGAGATGCAATTATCTTTACACTAGTTTTAATTTGCACACTTTAATCTGCATAGGCTTTCTATCTAAGCAGTCCTCCATCACCACGCTGCAAGGCACAGCAATTGCAGGCAGGCTCAGATTTACTGGTTGGGTAACACAACCGAATGAGAGAATAGGGATAGAGAGATCACGCTGGAGCAAAGGCAGCACCTTATCTTCACTAACTGTCTCCTAGGTATGAATTTTTTGGTTTTACTCTGCTTCTGAGGATCCCACACCATGAGAGGGAGTCTTTAGAGCCCATGGGCAGCTGCAATATACACTGTGCAAAGGGCACAACCAGGCAGGGCTTTGTGGCAGACTGGAGGTGAGCTGCGTCCTGCATGTGGGCTGCTCACTGGTATCAAGACACTGGGCTTTCTGGATACCTAATGAAAAGGTGACCTGAGAAAAGAACTCTGCCTGTTGAAAGCTGGTGTGGAGATACAGTTGCCAGCTGTTGTAGCTGTCACAGGAATCATCACTTCCTCTTACTGTGGTCCCTCTTTGAAAGATTTTGTTTTCTGCCTCCATTTTTGTAGAAACTAGAACTACGTGGTTGTGCTATCCATATAAATGTATCTGTTAGTGTCCCCTAAAAAATATTAAATCTATTAGCCAGTTTCAACCAAATTTGATGGAGAATTTTTTCTGAGTTTTGTAAACCTCAGTGGCTGGTAGAAAGAGAATGTCCTATTTATCCTGGTTTTGGAGGAGAAAAGTAGCACCATAAGATCAATTATATTAGTACACAACAGAGAAACCATATTAAAACAAGTGACTTTATGGATACTCCAATTGCAGAAAGATTTTTGATAACAGCTGGTACTTTAAGTCTTAGGAAATACAACCACTTCACAGCAGTTCATCTGAAAGCGGGATGCATTAGGTTGGCTGCTTATAGAACTACTTATTTTCTTCACTAAACCCACTGGTTCTCGTAAAATAAGAAGTGCTGTGGTTTCAGAATGCCCTAAGACAGCAAAGAATGATGTCTGAAGCCCTGGAAAGTCATGAGCTGGATGCATTAGACATTCTGCAAAATTAATGTGAACAGGACAGCCAGTGGCATGATGAATTGAGAATTTGTGGCCTGATCAAAAAAATCAACAGAAAAATAAAGTTTCAGAGGTCATCTGTAAAAATGCCATAAAGAAGGCTAAAGAAGTTCTTGAAGAATAACTTTCAAAAAGCACAACATTTTTTTTAGACACAGCAGTTGCAGAACATCTGCCAGAAGATGTGAAGACCTGATAGAGTGCAAAGACATAAAAAGAATGAATGCTCAAGTAAGATTAGAGCATTGTAGATGTAGAGAGATGAAGTAGAGAAATGAAATTATATTTCTGCATTTATTTATCATGGAGAATCTTAAGGCATTTCCCATGCTGAACGTCTTTATGGGGATGCACCAGAAGCTCTTTCTCAAATAAGAGCATTGGACAAGATCAGAAATCAAATGAATGGAAAGAGCAGATACAAATCTCTTGGACCAGGCGGAGCTTTTAAGGAACTTAATAATGAAACTGTGATGTAGAACTGTTTGCATGAGACTGTCTCCATATCACAGAACTGCAGGGTAGCTGGTGGGACCTTGTGTGAAAGAGGAGTGTGATCAGAAAGTCTGACACCTCCACCAAGGCAACAAGGCAACCAAGGTCAAGCTAGACTAAAAAGAATCAGTGGGTACTGGGAAAGCTCATCAGAGCTTTGGCAAAGGGAGGCCAGGCCTTACAAATCTTTTTGGATGGAGGCCTCAGAAAGTGCCAGTGAGCATGTACACCAGGAACAGCCTGCTGATGAAGCTGGCATGGATTTACAAAAGGAAAAAAATTCCTTGCCAGTGGCTCTTCAAGAAGCCAAGCAGCCACCAGATGGGAGGGGAATTTTGTGTGCCTGGATATCCACTGAAAAATATAGGAGACAATAGGTAGGAATAAATGGCTGGTTTCACTCTAGCAGAAGGTCATCAGTGGAGGCCTTCCAAAATGAGATGAGAATAAAACAAATAGGGAGATGTCAAAAGTTGTTTATGTTAGTAGTTAGCTTCATACTAATGATACAAATATTTCCACATCCTAGAAAACTCCTATGCCTTATTCTCCCATAATTCTAAGTTTCACTGGGCATCCTTAAATGTCCTCAGAAACAGAAGCCAAAATAAAGACTTTTGAGGCACAGTGCTTTGTCATTTCTCCAAGGCACAGCACAGTCTCACTCAGAGAATGAGGATTATACTATAGGGATTATGGAAGCATAATAAGTACAGACCTAATGCCCCAGGGTCTAGAGAAGAAATTCTGATTTTTAGTATGTGAGAATCCTCAAGGTTATAACATATTGTGACTTTCAAATCACAGAATTTTAGGAAGGGACCTCCAGAGGCCATCTAATCCAACTTCCCAATGAACACTAGACGAGGTCAGGTGGCTTTCTCTAATCATATCTTGAAAGACAGGTTTCTACAACTCTACTTCAGTGCTGTCTGGGAAAAAAATAAAAACAAAAGAAATACGCCCATAACAAGTTATTTCTACGCACTGTTTGGATTCTGATTCCTGAAGGATCTCATATTAAAGCATTTAATTGCAATGCCAAGGGTTAGAACTAGAATTCTTCTTCAGAAAAAAACCCATCAGCTATTCTTGCAGAGAGGTGACTTCAAAAGCTGAGCTCCTGAGAAGCACAATTATGACCATGAGACTTGTGAAAAATTGCGAGACTTTGCAACCCTACTTCTATCAAGCATTATTTTTACTCATACTTACCTGAAACTATACAAGCCTGCAGAAACCTCTGCTATTCTGAACCAGTCTGAGATAGAAGTTTGCCTCTACAGCTTCACCAGACAGATAATGAACGACTGACAGAAATCTCATGTCTCAAGTAACACAGTGCTGGCATTGTATTAAAATAGTCTTATGAATTTTAAAGAGCCTTTTGCAAGCATCAAGACAGTGGTTTATAGCTAAAAATATATCAATACAAATTAAATATTTGCATGACAAGGGTGACTTTAATTAAAAACTTTTGGTATAATTTAAATCACATCCATGAAAATAGTCATTGAAGAATGAAATGTCTTATAGCAATTGACTCTTATAGAGCAACATAATTGGAAGGGAATGTCTGGGGCATCACTCACTGCAATGATTTGATACCTCTGTAGAAAAGCTGATTGTAAGATTCTTTTAATAAACAGTAAAGTAGCAGAGCCAAAACTGAAATATAATTCTGAAAAGTAATAAATTTGTATTTGCTTAAATGAAAATTATTTTGATATGGTACAGGTGAATTTTTTGCACTTCAAATAAAAAATCCTCCAGTGCAATGGAAGTTACTATATTCCCGTGAGGGTTTTGGGATGTTCAGGAACTCAACTGGATGAAACTCGTGAATATGCACTAGTTCCCTTCTCTTCAGTCACACTCCCCAAGGAGTCACAATCCCCAAGAATTTAAGCATCCTGTGTTTTCTAACTGTCTCTTCCAGCGTTGTATCTTCCCTGCATTATTGCATATGTAGGTTATATGCTAATGCCTTGGTGTGTGCATGCCACTTTTCCTTATTAGAACTAATCAAGATCTACCAGACCCATTTGAGAACGTGGGCAGGGGCAATGGTCCTAGATCACATTCAGAGGCTGACCTACACTTGTTTGCCATAATTCTGTTTTATAGCTAACAAACATCCTCCTGAGAGATAACATATATTCTCCTTTAAATTCTGGGCCAAAGGCCTGCATTTTTAAAGCTGGTATTCTTCCATATAATCCCCCATGCCATCTGCAAAGCCTCTGCAGTGAATGTGTGTAGAATTGAGTAACACTCATAGAGCTGGTGTTGTTAAAATCAATATACATACAGTTTTAGAATGAGCTAGAGATCTGAAAAGGCCCTGTTCAAACTTGGTATGACTTGAGAATAAATTTAATGGCTAGATATTCCTCAGCCAGTCATGAGAAGCATGTTATTTACCCTTTCCTCCTGTCTGACAAGCTACTGAATTCTAAGGGAGAAGCAGTCTGAGGGAACCTGGACTATGTACCATCACTACAAAGCAGTGGCTTCTCTCAATCTTCCTTTCTCCCCTGTGGCCACAGCATTATCTCTGCATTTCTGGCCTCCTATAGCTTGATAAGCTTTAAGACTTGAGCTGTGCATAAGGGCTCAGAAGAACCTGCATCACCGTCATTGGTGATGACAACATAGGAAATGCCATAATACACAAACTTCATAGGCTTGTTGAAGACCTAATATTTAAAAAAAAAAAAAGACAACATATTTTTAATTTTTGCCAGATGTTGAGCATTGGATTTGACAAATAGATCTTTTCTGGTAGAGTGGTTAGCCATTAGGAAAACTCATATTTCTTCTTACTGACAAGCCATTACTTAAAGAAAGATGGATATAGATCCATATGCAGATTATTCAGCAATTTTGGGCCATGTCAACTTCCTGATTTACTGACCTAGTGTCATGGTTTGGCTGCAGATGAGAACAAGGGACCACACTGTCCAATAAACACGGTTGTCCCTTTCCTCCCC